>CAUYUJ010017492.1:217500-234423 GCA_963575745.1 Prorocentrum cordatum | reverse complement strand
CGAAGCGCACCAAAAACCCACGAGTCACTCGAGACGATACAGACCGATACGAGGTCATTAATTGCCCTGATCGTCGTAACTTCGAGTGCCGCAACGACTGGGAACGTGAGCAACAAGCCGGGGGAAATATGTTGCGAGACAGGCCGCCATTGCGCGTCGCACAGCATAAGGCAGAGCTCATGAAGGTCATGGAGAGGTTCGGCATGGATCCGACTCTGCCGCGCGATGGGCAAATGACCAAGGTGTCAACATGGTTCTCTACAGCCCTACGCCATAGTCCGTATTGGAAGGACGGATTCAGCCGACACTTCGAAAAGATTAGCACTTTCGATCCATACGATGGCTGGGTTGTTGTTGACGATTTGCTGACAAACTGGACTGAAAATGATCAGTGGAAAGGCTATCGTGAAATGCACGAGGTGCTGATCAAGGGCAGGCCACACACGTCATACGTGTATTGGGTGCTGCTAAACTGCTGTGAGATGATTGACCATCACGGCATGCAGAAGGGCAGGCTCCAGATGAAGTGCGTTGATGACAGCATGCTGCTGCCTCCCAGGTTTCGACCAACGGCACGCAGGCCACAGTACTACATCAGAGCCACGAACGGCCACAGCAGCCCAGGCATCCACTGTCCCGAGTCGCTTTATAAGCCGATCACAACATGGATGAAAGAACCAGACGACCCAGTGTATTTCATCCACGGGACACAGTGGGAGTATGTCAAAGACATCCTTGCTAATGGCCTTTCATGCCTCGCACAGGACAACCCTAAAAGGAAGGGGGGGCGCCAATTTTTACACGGCTGCCCCTACCTCCCGGGCGACCCGAGGATTCAATCGGGCATCCGTCCTGACTCGGAGGTGCTCATATTCTGCAGCATCAACAAGATGCTGTCCAGTGGCTTCTCCCTATGGAGGTCAGCAAATGACATCGTCATGACGCGGGGCCACGACGGACGTATACCGCCCGATCATATCCTCCAGATTGTGAGCATTGCGAAATATCGGGTCGGCGAAGCCTGGAGCAATCCGCTGGCTTATGACAAGTCGCGGAGGCGGGGCCAACCCGCGGACAGGATTCGCACCGATGACTACCTGCCACTTAAATTATGTGACAGAACTCTGGGTGTAATGGAAGATCACGCCATGTACCTAAAGGGCTGGTCTAAGACGGACGGTCGTCCATTCAACTTGATCATGACCGAGCAAGATGTTGCTCCACGACCGTACGACACACAGACGGTCCTCAAGATAAATGCCCAGGAAGACGAGGTCATGCCTGAAGCGGGGCCACCCGCAGGTGCGGGGACACCCGCGGTAGACACCTCGGAAGGTTCATGGCAACAAGTGGTCACACCAGTAGCAACGGTAGCATCTCCTTGGAGGCCGGACCAGCAGACATGGGTCCAGGCCCTCAACAGCTATTTGACACCAGCCGACGTCTCTGGACTGACCGATCAGCTATATCGTGCTGACCCGTGGGCAGTGCATACAGGTATCCAAGACGCACAGCAGAGGAACCTGCGCACTCCTGCGGGGCCACCAGGCGCCCTAGGACCACAACCACAACGCCCTCCGCAGCAGGCTGGAGGTGCGAGGTTTGTCCCTATGGGCGGCTCAGATGGTGGCTCGCCGTTCCGGACTCCGCCGTCTGAAACGAGCGAGAACAGCTTGTGGCAAAGACTCCAGGCGATTCGCGGGAATCCGGCGCTCGCAGCAGCACTCCAGGCGACCACTCCCTTTGGCACTCCGAGGGGTAGTGAAGGAGGAGTGGCTGCGGGGACACCCGCCGAGCGAACGCCTGTGGAGCCACCCGCACATGCGGGGCCACCCGCTGACGGACAGCAAGGTTCAGACTACGAACGTCGGGCAGCCAACTTAAGAGCACAGGCTACCTTTCTGCAGCAACAAGCTGATAGAGTGCCCAGCCTGTTGCGGAACCGCAACATAGATGTTACGAATCATGGCGACTTTCGGCCTCTCTGGAGCTGGACTTCTGAAGATGCTCCAAATGCTGACCCCACGAATCCATATCGACAGGTGTTTATTCCAGGAATAGCATCACACCCAATATATGGATGGGACAATCACGGACCAGCAGAGGCACAGGCCATGGACGCGCCGATGTACCCGGAGTACTACGCGCAGATGAATAACACTCCTATGATTGCGGGGCCACCTGCGAACGAATACACTCGGAAACTTGCCAATGAGATGTTTCGTTTGCAGTTTACACGAGCGGTCGATGCGCAGTCTATGCCGCACTACGCCTACATGCCCACGCCGACGGACCCCGAGACAGTAGTTCAGCCAGCTGGTCTCGCGGTGCCAGCCGCTATGGGCAGCATGCCAGACTACATCCGCGACGCGCACAACACGCAGCAAGCGATACTGGCATCTAGGCAGCAGGCTCGGGACAACACCAGGCTGCGCCAACAACGCGCGATCCAGAGAAGGATTGAGCGTGAGACCCAAGCGGGGACACCCGCAGACGCGGGGCCACCCGCTGAACGGCCAGATAGACGGCCGCCACCGACGCCATATCGGGAGGGCGAAACCACTTTAGAGCGCCAAGCTCGGACTCGCCCAGACGTGCCTGCTCCAGTCATTTCAGACTACAACTTCACACAGTGCCCAATCTGTATGGACAACTACGAGATGGGCACTATAGTGTGGAGACTGGCGTGTGGGCACTTCTTCCACGATATATGCTGGGATCGTGTTGCACAGCAGCGCGTCCGCAATCAGCGACCAGGTGCGCCGAACGAGGCCCCCTGCGCTGTGTGTCGTGGGCCGGGCATAGTTATAGCACACTTCCCGTATGCTGGACAGCGCGACGCTGAATCGGAACAAGCGCGCCAGCAGGAAAGGTACGTGGCAGATGCCCGGGAAATGCGTCGGCTACGTGAAGCAGTGGAGGCACTGGAAGCTCGAGCCGCGCAATCGGCGGAGCCATCCGCACGTGCCCCAGCTGCGCAGGCACACCCCTGGCCAGCGCCAGAGCAAGGCATCCAGATGCCAATCCTGCCTACGCTTCGAGCGCAGGAGCCCCCAGCTGCGGGGCCACCCGCTGAAGCGGCTCCCGCCGCCAAAGCGGGGCCACCCGCAAATGGACCTCCAAATCCAGGATTCCTGAGGGCAATGGAGGCCAACATCAGGCGGAGTGGCAGGAGCGGAGGCGGGACTCGAAGGCCAACTGGATCATCCAGGACCTCACGTGTGGCAAGCCCGGTCAGCGCTAGGAGCCGGGCAAGCGCTGAGAGCGCGGAGGCAGCCCAGTTCCACACCACATTCCTGATCGATACAGAGGGGCTGACCTATGCACGTGACGACACGGACACGCTGCCGCCAGGAGGTGAATGGATGTCCACACTCTCTGCGAATTATTGGGTTCTCGAACAGGAACCAATTACCGTGGAGGAGCGCCGCCAATATGAGCAGATGTGGTGCACCGAGCTAACCATGAGCCAATGGGTGCTTGAACAGCGCCTGTTGAAAGGTACACTCGGTTCGCAGATCACGTACCACACCAATGACCATGGTACAATGGCTCTGGCAGCGCGAAATGGGACATTCTTTCCTGACGAAGACGGTATGCCCTGCATCTCGTTCATGCTAGACATTGGGTCCAACGTGAACATCATTGGATCCAATACGGCACGAACCTTCCAGGAGATTATGGCCAGGTACAATCATAGACCTGCCATATGCACCCTGAGCAAGACCCTCTACATCAATGGTGTTGGTGAGGGCGCTGCGATATGTCGGAAGATGGGCAACTTCAAGATCGGGGCACAGTATGCCAATGAGGCAAGCCCCCGTATCGAGGAGTTTGCCTCCAACATCGCAGAAGGCTCGGGTGCCAATCTCCCGGCCATCTGGGGCCTAGGAGCCATGGAAGCACGTGACACGATCATCGTGCTGAAGCCAGGCTACCAGAAGGTTATCTTCCCCAGCGGTGACTACACCCTGAAGCCGGGAAGGGGCGCCAAGGTCCTGAAGGCGAAGAAAACTCCCTCGGGGCATCTCGCGATTCCTTGCGGTTTGTATGACGGGGCTAAAAGCCAGACGGTCACGAACACCTTCACAATCCGCAGCAGTCGAGATGGCTACACCGAGACGGAGAACGAAGAGGACCCCGTCAGTGCGGGGCCACCCGCTGGAGCAAGTGCGGGGCCACCCGCCGAAGCAACAGCGGGGCCACCCGCGACGGGACAGTCCATGACCGTCACGACCGATACGTACATTGTCGAGCCGTACCTCGACAAGCAGCTCCTGGAAGACACGACCCGTTTGATCGTGGACAGGACGCTGAACAGTTGGTGGGAGGGCCAACAGTGTCCCGAAGGGACCTGGCCACATATGAAGGATGCCCTGAAGTCTAAGATATTCTGGGCAGTCCAGGAGGCGGTGAATAAATGGACACCTGAGGACCAAGCGGGGCCACCCGCGTCACCGCCACCACCACCAAGCTACACGGGCGGAGGTTCGTCGGACTCTGCGGGGCCAACCCGCGTGGAAATCGTGAGCGTAGCCGCACCAGCGACTCCTGCGGAGCCATCCGCTAACAGCATGCCTCCGAGTCAGACAGCAACGTGGTCACACGACCGCCGCTGACGGGGGCAGGCGGGCGCGCCGGCGGCGCTCGCTTGCGAAGAGAAGCCGAATACCGGCCTCCTCGCTACATACGTTGGCCGCGCTGAGGCCCGAGAGGAAAAATATCATTCAAAATGTCTTGTCATCGAAGATATTCGCACAGCTTGCGCTGAACTCCGAACCCGTGGCTATAGATGTGATCGGATTACCCATAATGAGGTAATGACTTCAACTGGAACACAGTATTTGGGAAATTTGTTGGCAGGAGACTACAATATGTTGTGGGTGGCCACACCCTCTGATTGGTACGTTCGTACTCCAGGAAAGAGGGCGGGACCACACTATCAACGTATACAAAAACTCCTGATCAAAGCGCGTGCTCTGAGAATGCAGATAGTTATCCTGGGGCCACCCGGGTATTTCTGGAAACAGGGTCCGATCAAATATGTTATCGAAGATTTGAAGCTAAGCATTATACGAATGAGACTCTGTCATTTCGGTATCAAGTTTGACCGATCCAGTAAATATCCCAGTGGTTCTTATATACAAGTTGCTACATATTGTCCTCATATACCGATAAACTTATGGAAATGTACTTGTGGCTCACACAAGGAGCATGATTTGGATTGGCATGGCCAAGATCAGCAACGTGCCGAGTTTCGGTATAAAACTTTGGCTATCATTATTGCACGCTTCCTTGATCAACTCGATAAAGCCAACATGATCAGGAATGAGCGGAGTGCGGTACACCTCAGTGTGTGTACTCGCGTTGACAAAAAGGTCAGACACTACGTTCAATGTCCACAGAAGGGCCCTCAATGGGACCATGTGGTTCGTAGGGTCACGACCGACCTGGACACGAACAAGATTGTTCAAGACATTAGGATCCAGGATCAGCAAACTGGGTACAATTATGTAGCTCCATTACCTGATGGGGTTACAAACATCAGTACTCGGCTATACTGGGAGCCTCCGGCTCCAGTTCTTCATGGCAATGGTGAGTCGCGAAGGCCACGCCCAAAGCGTGTGACGATCGTCGAAGACGATCGATCTCCTCCCCCTTCGATTGAGCGTTGCCAAACGCGACCCACCAACAACTTTCCTGAAATTCCGCCATTTCCTGACTTTACAGCGGATTCCTCCGCAGCGGATCTCTCCGCGGAAACTGCGTTGCCCACTGATGCCAGGATAAAACAGAAAGAAAAGCAGAAAGCTGACAAAGAGGCCGGCATCAAACCGAAGAAAGTCCCGAAGAAAGTGGAAGACGGTAACGACGACTGTGGAGAGGACCTCAAAGGGCTTGACTGCTCCACATACTTCAACGACGTTCCTCTTGACGACTCGGACTCGGACAGCGAATCAGAGGACATCTTCATGATGTTACCGGCGGGGCAACCCGCTGACTCACATGCTGATGTCTTCTCGATAGTCCAGTCATTATGCTACGGCAGAAACAATCAAGTGGACATGCTTGAATTATGTGGGGGCAAGTGTGGTATATCCATATTAGCCTTCAAGAGGGGACTCTCGTCAGGCGGGAACCTTGACAAGATATCTATGGTTGACCTTGGAAACTCGGAAGTACAAAGAGCAGTCCTACACTACCTCAAGACTTGCTTTGTCAAGATCACGATTCTGCAGCCAAGCTGCAGAATTACTGGACTCCCTTCCTATTTCAATGCGCAGGTCAACCATGATACGTGGCTTAAACACCACAAAGAGGACCTGCCTCACATCACGTTCTGTGGAACAGTCGCTCTATTACAAGACGACCTAAGACGTTTCTTTCTCAGGGAACAACCAATGGGCACGTGGGTGGATGAGATCCAACCATGGAAGGAACTGGCACAACGCAAGGTCACTTGCCAAACGATTATTGATCAGTGCACGACTGGTCTCAAAGATTCATTTGGACAATACATCCGCAAGCCAACACAGATGATGGCAAACAAACAAGAGTTGTTGGCACCTTTCAGAGGCAAGCGTTGTCCAGGTAATCATGTGCACGCCAATGCTTGCAACAAAGAACTAGCAAGGGCGGCACAGTATACCTACAGAATGCAGTCACTGATCGTTGATGCGGTGCTAATCGCCAAAGATCTGTTTGCTTACGGTCGCGATCCATTCGCGAATCGCGAACGCAGCTATGCGTTCGTAACAAACAGTGCTGGCTACGACTTGGACGACCCAACAATCCGGAGACACCCAAACGGAGAAATCTGGCGACCACCACCTGGCGGTCTTGGGTGTCATGGCTGTGTGGACAACAACTACAAGCAATCACCAAAGCACAGCAGGGATCCGAAGATGTGTCGGTGGTATGATGTTGAACCATATTACTGGGACTGTCCAAGCTGTAAGAAGGAATATCAGAAGAGTAATCCTCACCACACCAAGATATCTGGCCAATGCAGATTCGCCGAAAAATGGAAGCTGCCAGATAACTTTGGCCAGCCGCGCCCGGCGGGGCATGCCGCTCCTGCGGCGCCAGCCGCGGAAGCGGCTCCAGCCGCAGAAGCGGCGCCAGCCGCAAAAGCGGCGCCGGCCGCGAGAGCGCGCATACGCGCGCCTAGGCCGCCACGGCCTGGCGAGGGCGATCCAACCGCAGGCGCCAGCAGCCATGACATCACCAGAGCCGAAGGGGCTTATGGTGGCAACACTGGCGCTGGCAGCTCTGACGATCACCGTAGACTGCCACAAGTTGCAGCAAGGCGCGGACGCATGGAGGGAGGAGATCCTCCACCACCGCCGCAGCCTCAAGCAGAGCCGAGGCCAAGGCCAAGGCTCCCTGAGTGGACTCGCTTCGACGTTCAGCTCAGCCTCCAAAACCTGCGCAGCTTTGACCCAGCTGTAGTGCAGCGAGAACTCCGCAAACTCCACTTGAGATGGTTTCATGCCAAGGAGCCAAAAATGCGGATGATTCTTACTAAGGTTGGTCTGGGTGAAACCCGTTTGAGTCTGATCAAAGGCATTTGCGACTCGTGGAGAGAATGTCGAGCCTGGGACAAACCAGGCAACACGGTGATGCCTTCTGTGTCACTGCCAGGACGTTTCAACGAGGAAGTCGAATGTGATCTTTTCTTTTACAAACAGGAACATATTGTTTTTCACATCATCGACCGTTGTATTCGCTGGGCAGCCGGCACAGAGATTCCTGATAAGACCATGCATACTGTTCTCGATGCCTATCACACAACTTGGATGCAACACGGCCCTGCTAAAATTTTATACTCCGATGGGGAAGGAGCACTGAATAACGATACAGCAAAGGCCATCCTCAAGGCTAAGGGAACAGAGCTTCGTATCCGAGCGCGTGGCCAACACGCCACGACTATCGAAGCTAGGAACGGCATCCTGCGACACCTCATACACGTGATGGGAGAAGAATTGAATAGATTTAATATTCCTCTGAATTTCACTCGTCTTTTACATGAAGCCTTGTTTGCCAGCAACGCATTTACCTTCTACAATGAAGTGTCTCCGTACAATGCGCTGTATGGCAGACAACCAGCTATGCTTCCTGATTTCCCTGTCTTGGATCATGATCAGTCCGCTGAATCATCAGATCACACAAGGGAGGAAACAATCAGGAGGGTTAGTCTGGAGGCAATCACGCAGGCCACTGCGGTTGCCAAGACGAACAGGGCTCTCCGTACGAAGACTACTGCTACGGGTGAATTTCACTACAAAGAGGAAGATCTCGTGGACTATCATCGCCCGACCACCACGAAAGACGACTGGGGTGGATGGAGTGGTCCATACCCGGTCATCCGCAACGAACCTGACCGAGGCCAGGTCATCGTGAAGGCCGGTAGTCGCGAGGTGCGAGTACAGTATCCTGACACACGACACACGCTGTACATCGAAGCACTCATGGTCCGCGAGATAGGATCGGACAATACGGCCCTTCGGACAGTATTGGCCTTTATTGCCGGTCTGCCAGCGGGGAAACCCGCCATGACTTTCGGATATCTACCAGCGAAACAGGGTCGGCAGCAGATGACTGCTGCGAGCCGACTTTCGCCTAAGGTGCACTTGGCTCTTCAGTACCTCATACGCAACTACTTTCGTATTGAAAACGTTGTTGCTGTACGACTTGCCAAGAGCCTGACGAAGTTGACTGCTGCACCCTATGCAGACAGCTGTACACTAGTGCACTATGATAATGATGTGACCCCTGGTTTTCATTACTATGAAGCTGATGGCACTGCCTTGAACATCTACGACATCACAGGATCTACACACTCACGCATCATCCAGTGTCTTTAATCCAGGAAGCCGCCTGCTGGATTTGACCGAGACCTCACTAAGTTTGAGGAACTCGCTGATGGTCCACCACCAAGCGAGTCACCTCCAGCAGCTGCTCCTGAGCAGCCTCCTGCGGAGAACGATGGTCGGCTCCCGACCATCATAGAGGAAACAGAAGAAGATCTGGATGCCTTTGTCTTGAAGTCGTGGTATGCTGAACTGATGGATGACAGAACACTCCTTGAAGCTGACACAGAGGAAGTCATGCATACAGTTCCCACATACATGACAGACACACAGTGTGTGTTAGTCTATACGACCTGTGAAGATGTGCAAGGCCACTTGCCGGAGCGGGGTCACCCGCCAGGATACGACATGGACACTTCTTACTACGTTCCTTTATGCTCCACGGATCCGGACAGTAAATATGATCTGGACTCCGATGAGCACGGGAAGTACATCGAGCTCTGCTTCACAGCAGACATGTCCAAAGTCGTCCTGTCCGAGCAGCAACACCGATTGTTGGATGACAGCAGCGTCACAACTATGCGAGTATACGTTAGTGCTGCCCCCAAACGTGCCGCGGTCGTCAAGGAAGACGATCTACTCACGAAGGCCGACATCCAAGCAAATCCGGTCAAAGTTTCCAAAGCCCTTTACACAGAATTGAAGACTTGGCTTGACAATAAATGCTTTCAGATGACTGACTTGAGCAAAGCGTCTAACATCATGACTTCACGCTACGTATACAAATGGAAGTTTGTCAAGAACGAAAAGGGCGAAATGGAAAGGACGATCAGGTACGCTTGGTACTCCGTGGCTTCATGGACCTTGAAGCCTTTGATGTCGAAACCTTCTCTGGCACGGCAAGGAGGTCAAGCCAGAGACTGCTCGCAAGTTCTGCTGCATGCAACAAAGCTTGGATCATCGCTTCCCTGGACATCAACATGGCTTTCTTGAAGGGACTGACCTATAGCGAGCTGGCCGCGGCAACGGGCGAGAAAGAGCGTGTGGTGTGCTTCACACTACCTCCTGGGTCAGCAGCTGTCCTTCGCACACTGCCAGGCATTGAGTCATATGACGAATCAAAGCATTGTCTTCGGTGTCTGAAGCCGGGGACGGGCACGAAGGATGCTCCCAGGGCATTCTCGTTGAAGCTCAGGTCCATCACTAGGAGCTTTGGGCTACAGCCTACTTCATACGACGAAGAGTTCGAGATGAGCCCAAACCTCTTGACAGCCAAGCACGTTGATGACATCAATATGACTGGGAAGGAAGAGGCTATTGACAAGTATGTCAAGTGTGTTGAAGATACGTTTGGGAAGTGCAAACTGAACAAGCACACATACACAAACTGTGCCGTTCGGTACAACAGGACCGATGATGGGAGCGTCACTCTTGATCAGGACGAATACATCAAACAGCTTCGTCCTATCACACATCCAGAGCTCACAGGAGCTGATCCTGAGAGCAAAGCGACAAAGACGATTTCTGACATGTTCGTCAGTCTTCGTGGCGCTCTAGCCTATGCGTTGATCACGCAGGTATGGCTGATGGTCTATGTTGTCTCACTACAACGTATCCAGGAACCGACAAACACCCAGGTACGACGACTAAACGCGGTTACCAGGAAACTACAGGCAGGTCCGAAGAAGATCGTGTATCAAGCTATGACTCCAACAGGAGAAGTTGACCTGCATAGCGATTCTGGCTATCGCCGTCTCAATGGAGATGAAGACGACGAAGTCAAAGGCTATGGTATCCGCGGGGCTAACCTGCTGAGGCGTGGCCACGCGCAAGCGGGGAAACCCGTCGTGCACCTGGTGGACGCATACTGCAAGTCTCATCGACTGCAGGTGCGTTCGAGCTACTCTGCGGAAACACTGGCAGCAGCCCACAACTTGGAAGACTGCTACCCGACCATTGTAACGCTTCACGAGCTACACTCGGGACCATTGACCCCCACACAGTTAAAGAACATATTGGAAATGGGTGGTCTATGTATCAAAGTCACTCTGACTATTGATGCCGAGTCTGTCTCCAAGTCTTTGTCTAGCAAAGATCTGAAGAAGCCCACAGAATGTACTCTGCTTGGGCACATTAGCTGGATCCGCCAGATGATGGAGCGCGGAATCGTTGAAAGCGTTCAATGGTGTGACCCGCGGGATATGACTGCCGATGGTCATGCCAAAGGTAGCATTGACCGCGCGTTGCTCCTACAAGTAATGGCCGGCCAGCAATCCTTCAAGCAGAGGCGATGTTTTTTTGTGTTTTTTTTTGTTTTTTTTTTGTTTTGTTGTGTTTTTTTTTTGAAGGATTGACGTTTTTTTTTGAATTGTTTTGAGTTTTTTTTTTTGATTTGTTGTTGTTTTTTTTTTTTTTTTTTTTTTTTTTGTTTTTTGTTTTTTTTGTTTTTTTTTTTTTTTGTTTTGTTTTTTTTTTTTTTTTTTTTTTTTTTTGTTTTTTTTTTTTCTTTTTTTTTTTTGTTGTTTTTTTTTTTTTTTGTTTTGAAGATTTGAAGTTTTTTTTTTTTTTTTTTTATTTTTTTTTTTTGTTTTTTTTTTTTTGTTTTTTGAAGAAACATGCGCCGTATAGGGCGGGCAGGTCGTATCAGGACGGCCCTGCCTCCCGAGCTAGCGGGGAAACCCGCGTGCAGGTGCGCTCTAGTAGCGAGGAAACTCGCCGGTAGCGAGGCTACTCGCGCGCCCTTGCCTTGTAGGCAGCCGCTGCTGCTTAGCACTGTTTTTTCCGCGGAATGTAGAAGTGCGGTGCCTGCTCGTCTCCTCCCCCTCCGACTTTAAACGGAGAAGGTTAAAGGCGAGGTATAAATCGAGCATGTACCGCTGCCGTGCCTGGCTCAAGCCGGGCCCGGCCAAATATATGACTGTGCCTCACCGAGGCGCACGAGTGGTATCTGAGATCGGAAAATACCTTTTCCATTGAAGATGCCTCTTCTATCCTTTACTCCAGATCCCATGCTTCGTCTTGCTCTCTTGCTCATGCGTTATGAGCCAAAGCCTGGGATATGGCAGCGCTTAAAGCGTAACACATACCTAAGCTTGCCAGCTTGTTTTCGACTCCTCCGAGGCCGTGAGGGAGCGCTGGGAAGCGGGGAAAGCGAGAACGCCAAAATCCTTCGAACACCGTCGGAACATTTGTGAATTTTGCCTCCCAGGGGCCTCTTCAGTCTGTCTTGGAGCGTGTTGAAATCCTCGTTGGCCGTCTTGAGGGCAGCTTGGGCGTCTCCGGGGCCTCTTGGGAGCGTCTTGGGCTCTCTCGGGACCCCCTTAATTAGCCTGTCGTGGCCTGCTTCGGGGCGGGCCCGGGCCGCCTCGGGACCCCTCGGGGCACCCTCTTGGGGCGCTCTTGGGGCACACTTGGGCAGTCTGGGGAGCCTCCAGGGCCGTCTTGGGGCCCTCTTGGAGCGATGTAAAGGGCCTCCGAGGCCGTGAGGGAGCGCTGGGAAGCGGGAAAAGCGAGAACGCCGACATCCTTCAAAAACAATTGGAACATTTGTCAATTTTGCGTCCCAAGGCCCTCTTGGGGAGCCTCTTGAGTCCGTCCTGGAGCGTGTTAGAGTCCTCGTCGGCCGTCTTGAGGGCATTTTGGGTGTCTTCGGGGCCTCTTGGGAGCGTCTTGGGCCCTCTCGGGACTTCCTTAGCCTGTCGTGGCCTGTTCCAGGGCGGGCCCGGGCTGTCTCGGGACCCCTCGGGGCGCCCTCTTGGGGGGCTCTTGGGGTACATTTGGGTTGTCTCGGGAGCCTCCTGGGCCGTCTTGGGGCCCTCTTCGGGGCCCAGTGGGCCGTCTTGGAGCGATCTGAAGGGCCTCCGAGGCCGTGAGGGAGCGCTGGGAAGCGGGGAAAGCGAGAACGCCGAAATCCTTCGAACACCATCGGAAAATAAACTAATTTTGCCTCCCAGGGCCCTCTTGGGGAGCCTCTTGAATCCGTCCTGGAGCGTGTTGGAGTCCTCGTCGGCCGTCTTGGCGTCTTCGGGGCCTCTTGGGGGCCTCAGGGGGTCCTGTTGGGGTGGGGGGCTTGCAATTCCAATTGGATTACCCCAGCTCGGGCTCCTCTTGGGGCCATTTGGGAGACCGTTCGGGCCATCTCCGCTGCCTCTGGGACTGTCTTGGGACTCTCTTGGGCTGTCTTGGCGCCCTGTGGGGGGTTTCTTGGGCCGTGTTGGGGCGATCGTAGGGGCCCCGAGGCTGTCAAGCACGGTGCGAAAACGAAAAACGCTAATGCGGTTAACATATACGTTTTACGGCGGGAGCGGGGCCATTTTTGCCTCTCGGGGCCATCTGGGGGGTCACATTGCACAGGTTATGAGGCGTCTTGGAGGCCTCGTGTTGGCTGCTTAGGGGCCTCTGGGGGTCTTGGGGGTCCTCTTGGGGCGTGGGGCTGGCAATTCCAGTTGGGTTGCCCCATCTTGGGCTCCTCTTGGAGCCCTCTGGGAGGCCGTTGGGGCCGTCTTGGGTGCCTCTGGGACCGGCCTGGGACCCTCTTGGGCCGTCTTGGCGACCTCTGGGGGGCCTCTTGGGCCGTGTGGGGGCGATCTTAGGGGCCCCTGAGGTCGTCAAGGATGGTGCGAAGACGAAAAACACGAATACAGTAAACATGTACGTTTTACGAAAGGAATGTGGCCATTTTTGCCTCTTGGGGCCCTCCTGGGGGGCCTCTGGGAGCTTCTTGGGGCGTCTGGGAGGTCTTTTGGGGTGTCTTGGGGGCCATCTTGTGCATCTCGGAGCAGCCTGTGCGTCTTGGAGCAACCTGTGGGCGTCGCGGGTCCCTCTTGGAGCGTCTTCGGGCTCTCTTGGCGCTTTCTGGTGGCGTTTTGTGGGCTTCTTGGGCCCCCCAAGGGCCTGCACACTGCACACACGCACGCATTTGCGGTAGAGGTCGCGGCCATGGGGCCCCGGTGCGCCGTTCTATGTATATGTATGTGTATATGTGTATGTATATGTATTTGTATACGTATATGTATATGTATATGTATATGTATATGTAGATGTATGCATTTATATATGTATATGTATATGTATGTATGTATGCATGCATGTATGTATGTCGGTCCTGGCTGATATGTGCATTATATATGTATAATATATATATTATATATAGATATTATTTATATATATATATATATATATACTGTGGAGGAGAGAGAGAGAGATAGAGCGAGAGAGAGAGAGTGAGAGAGAGAGAGAGAGACGAGGGGGACGGGGGATGGCCGCGTGCGACGCACTCTGTGGCCGAGAGAGAGAGGGAGAGAGAGAGAGAGAGAGAGGGAGAGAGAGAGAGAGAGAGAGAGCGAGAGAGAGAGAGAGAAAGAGAGAACAAGGGAACTAACGAGAGAGAGAGAGAGAGAGAGCTGGTGCGTCAGCAGCCGGCGTGGCGATTCTCGCATATTACGCTGACGCGACGACCGCGCTCGTCCACAGAGCAGGGCAATTGCTTGGAAGCCTGTCATCATCATTTATGGCTGAGGCACTTGCGCTCGAGTGGGGTTTGGAGACATTTGCGAACATGTTTGAGCAGTAGGAAGCTGTGGGAATGAAAGAGGCACGCGCGTGCACGACCCGCACTGCACATACGTAGAATCATAACGAACATACAGAAACATAAAATCACGAGAATAAGGGAGGAGGAGGAGGAGGAGGAGGAGGAGGAGGGGCAGGAGGAGGAGGAGGAGGACCAGGATGATGATAATGATGATGATGATGATGATGATGATGATGATGATGATGATGATGATGATGATGATGATGCTGCTGCTGCTGCTGCTGCTGCTGCTGCTGATGATGATGATGAATGAGGGGGGGGGTGAGATGACATGATGCTGGTGATGGTGATGATGATGATTGGTGATGATGATGATGATGATGCTCGATTGATGATGATGACGGACGACGGACGATGATGGATGACGATGATGATGCTGATGTTGATGCCTGATGGCTGATGCTAATGATGATGTGATGGTGATTGCTGATGATGTGATGATCTGATGAGATGATGATATGCTGCACGAGGAGGAGGAGGAGGAGGATGGAGGAGCAGGATGAGTGATGATGATGATGATGATGTGATGATGATGATGAGGATGATGATGCTGATGCCTGATGCTGATGATGATGCTGATGATGATGAGGATGCTGATGCTGATGGTGGTTGATGATGCTGATTGATGATGATGATGATGATGATGATGATGATGATGATGATGATGATGTGATGATGAGGATGAGGATGAGGATGAGGAGGAGGAGGAGGAGGAGGAAGGAAGGAGAGGAGGAGGAGGAGGAGAGAGGTAGAGGAGGAGGAGGAGGGAGGAGGAGGCTGGGGGGGAGGAGAGGAGGAGGAGGAGAGGAGGAGGAGGAGGAGGAGGAGGAGGAGGAGGAGGAGGACGAGGACGGGGAGGACGAGGAGGACGAGGAGGAGGACAAGCTAGGCGCGCTCGCATCATATCTGACGTCCTACCCGTCCCTCCCATCCCCTACCATGGCGCAGATATCCTCTTTATTCGCACAGTCGGATGTAGAGCAGGGCAATGGTCGCGAGAGGGTACGCGATGCAAGATAGAGCACGGCATGGCATGGCGTAGAAGACCACGGCAGAGCGTAGCATGCCATGGCATGGCGTGGCACTGCGCAGTGAAGCATTGCATCACAAAGCATTGCAACGCAAAACATGACATCGCATGGCGGCGCAGAACACAACAACGCACAGCATGTCATGGCATGGCGCCAGGTTCCGTGGAGGGTAAGTGGGTCATTTTCGAGAGGTCTGGGCCGACCTGGAGTCATGGCTCCATGTCTAGCCCCTTGGGCTCCCCGGGAAACTCCACACAAGGCGGGGCTGATGGAGAGCACCCGCTGGCTCTGCTTTCGACATCACCTTCTCAAATCAGAAACCGGCTCCTCGCCAGATTCTTCTTGAGAACGACGATGCCCCAAAGTGGGGGTTTCTGCGGCCCCAAAAGCCAACGACTCGACACCGAATATGGAATCACCTCCGAGGCGGAGAAATGGGGCAGCGTTTCAGCGGGAACAACATGTCGAAACAAACCCAAACGAAAACTCAGTTCCCGAGAATTCAGTGTGTAAGCAATCAGAACGCGGAGGGGGGTCGGACATCTTCAGCACGTCATCAGGGGAGAGAGGACAATCATATTTATAGTTTGTAATTGTGGAGGAGGATGAGGAGGAGGGCGGGGGAGCGGGGGGCGGGGGAGGGTGGAGGAGAGAAGGGGGGAGCCTCCACGCCTTCGCTCCTCCGTGGAGGAGGATGAGGAGCATGATGAGGAGGAGAGGGGAGAAAAGGAGGATGACTAGGGGGAATGCTATTGATTATGTTGATGGTGGCGATGATGTTAATGATGGCGCGGAGGTTTACGTGACGGATGGTGATGATGACGTCGGTGACGACGACGATGATGATGCGGATGCTGCTGCAGCTGCTGCTGCTGCTGCCGACGATGATGCTGATGATAATGACGATGATGATGGTGATGATGATGCTGATGATGCTGATGATGATGCTGCTGATGATGATGCTGCTGCTGATAATATGAATAGTAATGCTAGTTTTAGTGATACTGATGCTGATGATTGTGACGATTGCGACGGTGGTGATAGTGAGGATGATCAGCTATGTTGGCTGCGGCAGGGTTTGCATGGTTCGGAGCAGGCGAGGGAGAGAGGGACCAGGGAGGGAGTCGGGAGGATGGGGGGCGGCGATGAGGAACGGTGAGACGCTGGACGAGGAGACGTTTGAGAGAGGGAGTGGACGGAGGGAGAGCGCCCCCCTCGGGCTCGAGGCCATGGAGAAGGGCAAGTACTCCGCCCTTCTCGCCCAGATCGCGCGCTCCAAGTCTCGGCACGTCGAGGCCGCTCTCATCGACGAGGCTCGCGTGGCACGCAGCGCCTCTCCCTTCTGCTGCAGCATCGGCTGCGGCTGCTGCGCATCCTCGGCCTTCTCCTTCTCCTCCTCCTCCGCCCTCCCAGAGGATGATGAGGAGGAGGCGGAGGAAGAGGAGGAAGAGGAGGAGGCGGAGGAAGAGGAGGACGAGGAGGAGGA
>CAUYUJ010017492.1:200000-215000 GCA_963575745.1 Prorocentrum cordatum | reverse complement strand
TTCACACGAGGGCAAGTGGGGACCCTACCCGTTTCCCCGTACAGGGATAAAGCTTCCACCATCCAGCGAAGGTTTGACACATAATGCTTGTGAGCAGCAGCCATGGCCGGCCGAACAGGACGCAAAGCACAATGAAGATCGCGCCCCGAGGTGGCCGCAAGGTCGGCCAAGTGATTGCTTCTAGCTACCTCGCTCGCGGCGCGCTGGTGATCCCTGCAAAGTTCAAACGACACGCCAGTGTGGAGGCCCCCGAGGTCTTCGATGTTGCCCCAGATGGCCTCCCAAATGTCAAGATTATTCCGACGGGCAGCTGAACACCAACCAGGGCCTTTGTCAAACCCATCGGGGAGCCCCTTAAAGTCGGTTATTATAGTAACTGGAGGCGCACAAGCTATAGGGGCTTGGAGGGCGGCGTGCATGTCAGCTCTTGGTGAGGACTGAACGACACCAAGTAGCGCCCCATACGCTGCACATTTGATGCCTCCATCTCTTCGTTCTGATAACTGAGCGAAAACCCCACCCAGCTCTGGCACACTCGGGGCCAATGCCAAATGCGGCGACACGCTCCATCAGTGTAGATCCTTCCCGAGATTCCCTTTGGATTTCCGTAGAGGACATGCCACCCCCCCGAGATGTCTCTAGCAGGTAGCTCAGGAAAACATGACCGCCCTACAAGTCCGCGATCCCAAAAACCAAGACCCAATTTCACACGCAGGGGACCCTCTGCGGTCTACCTGAGACGCATGTTCGCGACGGGCAGCATCAAGAGCAGGACATTCCCACAATATGCGATGCATCGTGCAGGAATTGTTTGCACGCGGTCGACACAGGGCATCGTCCGCGTACCCGAGCTGGTGGAGACGCGCAGGCGCCCACATGCCACCAGTAACGAACGCTCGTAGCAGTCCTGCCTCTCATGAGACCAGTTCCTAGCGCGCGGCGTGCCGTGGGGGTCCTGCTGTGGGCCTGGTTCACAAGGTTTGTCGGGGTCGATGTCTTCAGTAGTTTCATCGGGGGGAAACTCTCGTCCCAAGATATTGACAATCGGTCCCAGCCAATATTCCGCGGGCTCTTTGGGTTTCATTGGCTCGGACGAGCCATCAGGCCGACTGGCCCAATGGGCCCGCGACCTTCTCATGGCCGGTACCCTGACAACCGCTAGTATCGTAGATGGGGCCTCCTTCCGAAAATCCAAGACATCACCCATATCAGTGCGTGCCAGATGCCCAGAGGAGGTACGCCATCCCAGTTCCCGAATAGCCAGCAAGGTAGCACCCGCAGGTCCAGCGACCCTGGTCCATGGTTTGGGATGGTTGTATATAACCTGGATCTGTTTAGCCCATGCCCGTTGCAGAACATCGCCAGGCACTGCGCGGTCTCGATGAAGGAGAGACCATTGGTAGATGGGAGCGTACCGCGCCATGGCCTGAGGGTCAGAGTGCTGGTGTCCCTGTAGGCAGGAGGTGACCCAAGTCGAGGTAGCGGCCCCTGGCGTAGGCCAGGCGCTTCGAAAAATGCGTCTCATTCTAGCCGCTAGCCGTGGGGGGGCTCCGTGCGCTCCCACTCCGTAGGCCATGGCTGGCGGCGTGGCCTGGCGCACAAAACGCGCAGCCAATTTGCCAGCGCGACGCGCCGAGCGGAACCTTGGTGCCCGACGACCGACTGCGCGCACTCTCGACCGCAGCTTGGTGTACCGAAGGGGGCGCCCTGAGGAAATGTCAGTGCCCGAGACTTCGAGGGCGTTGCAGCAGGTGTGCCCCAAGGATCGGACCATGCTGCGCACCCGACGTCCAAGTTGAGGGTTGCTAGAAGTGACCTTCATCTTGTTCCGAGCCGCAGGCAACCCCAAACTATCCAGAACGCCCATAAGTATCCTCAACATCTTGGGGGAATCATCAAGGAGCTTCTGCGCAGAACCCGATGCATCCAGGGTGATATCGTCTGCGTACAGGTCGATGGTGCGTGCTATCCTGGCCGCGTGCTTATATAGTGCGTCAAAGGGCGTGAGCTTGATGCGTTGTAAGGCGAACGCGGCGAAACCGCATCCTGGCAACGCTCCGCGCCGAACCCAAGTAACATCGGAAAAAGTGTTATCCCAGGCCAGCCGGCGGGCTCCAGAGTACACTCGCGAGGCCATGGGAAGCAAGGTTCCTGGGGACCCGTGAACCATCCCAGCCTGGATAGGCTTATCCCGCGGAACCTCGTCGAGACACTTCCCGATGTCAACAATGGCGTGGAGTGATACATGTCGGCTGGAGTCGGAGCCTAGTCCTCCAGCCTCGGCATGAACGAGTAACCTGGCAGCAACGTCCGTGGTCGATTTCTGGGCGCCGAGGGCCAGGTAGGCCGGATTGAGTTGTGAAGCCCAGGCCCGAACCCAGGTCATCCTAGCTCTCACCCAGATCCGATGCACCGACGGCAGCAAAGCAATCGGCCTATAGCCCCCCGAGGGCTCTGCCAGGAGGACAATATGGACGTTCCTGACTATATCGGGCCAAGTCCCAAACACTTCACAAAGGTAAGCAGATGCCCCCGGAAAGATAAGGCTTCGTTTGTCAACAATGCTCAGTGCCGAGGCCGAAATCGGTCTGCACCAGCCGCGGTGCGACGCTGAAATTGGGGTGCAGCGGCACGTAGCTCAGCAAGTCTAAGTGGCGGCAACCAAGGACCGTGCTCGCATAGATGGCGCATTTCATCCACCATGCCGTCCGAGACGGTTTCGTCATGCATACTCCCAAAAACGTCGTCAGGTGATTCATCACACGCATTCCAAACTTGGGCCCAGGATTGCCGTTGGGCCTGAACGACGTCGCCTGGGAAGCTGGTGGGCCCCACAGCCCCATCGACCTGGGATGAGCACCGCCCGCGCGGCTTAGTCCATCGGTGAACTGGCCCAGGTTGTGTGTCCAACTTTGTGCGGGGCCAGGCAGCGAAAGAGGTGGATCTAGCTTGTGCAAGTCGGCTCTCTTCTATAGCGGCCAGGCGCCCAAGATAGCCCCCCTACGAGCTGAAAGAGGTGTCCCTGGGTGCCCGCGGGAGAGATCGCCGCCTGCTGGATCAGGTAGACGACGATATCACAAATGGCAGGGGGCATGTGTTTTCGCATCCTGCCATGTCGGCGGTTCCCCGACAGAAACTCACAGAGGAAGCCCCAAGCCCGAGACTCGTTAGGGGACCCATGTCGAGCAATGCGGATGTCATGCGCACGAAGCTGCAGAATCTCTATAGCTCTGGAAGCCTGGGTCCCTGAGGGCTGGTATCTGGCTAACGCTCCCCCAGAGGTCGACATGCGATAGCGAGGCCCACGCGAGCGTCCTGCCATGCGATCATGCCTTCCGGTGCCTGAAAAAGCGGCGCAAGCTCAGCTTCTTTTCCATCGTATAGAGCTCGGCTGCGCTGGTCGAGTCGATCTCTGTGGTCGCCGTGTTGACCCAGACGGTGCGCCGAATCCGCTGCCATGAGATCGGTCCAAGGCATGTCAGGCTGGCCCCTGGAAAGATCAAAACTCAATTCACAGTCATCGTCCTCCTCGGTAGTCTGGAACTTGGCCTTCATCTGTATAGGAAGGGTCCAGGGCCCGATAACACCGTGACCGCATGTGACTGCACTCCCCCAAGAATGGAGGTCTCACCGCGTAGTGGTTCCTGGGAGGAAAGTCCGCAAGTGTGACTGGTGCGGTTCTGGAAGGCGCGATGTTGTCACTGGCCATCCAGTAGTCAAGGAGGCTGCGCTTTCCTGATTTCGGGTCACGGTAAGTACCTTCCGTGGGAACAATGAGCCTTGCCTGCAACCGATCACATAGTCCTGAATCAATTAGGCGTTGAGGAGAGACGTTCCAATTCCCTCCGAAGCAATTCGGCAGCTTGCAGTATGACAATGTGGCTCCAATTGCTCTCAGTTTGTCAGTGTTGGGGCATCCCAATTGGTGCCCTTGTTCCAGGTAGACGGACCCGACCAGGACACCATGACGAGGCCCCGCATGTATATGCATAAAGACAGCAAATGCTGGGACAACAACATGATCAGCATAATGACCTGGTACTGGAACGTCAATGTGATTGGGCACGAACATGCCCAGTCCTCCACTGCCAAGACTATCGTGATGGTCTCCAGGTGCTGCAGGGGTCATGAAAAAGACTTCCAGCCATTCGCACTTGCCCACTCAAGAGGCCGCAAGTACCGATCTCCACGCAGCTTGTGCTCTTGAATGAGAGCAGTGGCATTACGTGGCCCATCCGGTAGGAGAGCCGTCGCCTGCGGCCAGCCATTTGAGTTGAAAGTGATGACACGGACATCCGTCTTCTTTGACGCCGTCTTGGGAGCCCGCTTCCATGGGCGGTTCGAGGGCCGCTGAGAAACTGCAGGGGCCTCCGTGGGCACAGAGCGGACCATCCGAGCAAGCTTCCGAGGCCGCGAAGACGGTGGGGCAGTCGGACGAGAATGTATAGGCAAAGCCGCATTAGAAGGGTGTGCAGGCGAGGTATCACAAGGTGCCATCGCTTGTGCGGTACGACCCCCGTCCGCATCACGTGCAAGCCGAGGTGGGCAAGCGCTGCCGGCAGCGGCTCCATGCGGCTGTCCCGTTGGGGCAGCTGACTGAGCAGGAAGCCAGCGATCTTCACCACCGCGCTGGACCACGCGAAGCGGTCCTGACGAGCTAGTGGCATGAAACTGGAAATCCGCCTGCTGCGTGGGCAAGTTGCACGTGTGCAGTATTTCCATGCGCCATCGACGTCGAGTGGGCGCGAGATCGGCCTCGCTCGATCTCAGTTCAGGGCGGCGCAGGTCCCGAGAGCAGATCGCAGCTGCTTCTCAGTGGCCTTCGCGCCCTGAAGATCCGTCGCCGCACCGCCGTTGACTTGAATGAGGGTGATGTGATCATCCATGCCTGCGTCCACATCATTATCAGCAGGATCGGACGCTGGCAGTTGGTGACCAGGGTGGGCACCGCCTTCCCCAGGCGTGACGCCTTGGGCGTCGCCAGTGTGGTCACGAAGTGCCGCCATCATGTTCATCGCAGCGTCAAGCGCGCGCGTCGCCTCACCGATCATGAAGTCAGCACAAGGTTGGTCAGACATCCCACTGGCAAGGTGCAATCGGGTGTCCCGAAGCGCGCGAAGACGCTGCGCCATCATGCCGTGCCACCGTTGGCGGTTATCCAGGTAGATAGTCCGAACATGTTTCAAATGTCGGCGAAGGCGAGAGGCACGTTGAAACCGCGCGTAGTGACAGATGCGCTCCGCCAACTCCTTTCGCTGGGCACCAGTAGGAGCTATGCTGTTGAGACCATCGTGCTCTCGTATGCATAATTCCACGTAGGGAACGCACCGGAAATCCCAGTCCTCCTGAGCCATGGTGTCGTCCCAGGTGATGACGTCAGCGTACCAGTGGCCCACGAAGGTCTCCATGCGGTCAGTGAGCTCCTCCTCTTCTGGTGTGTTCGGCAGCGCGTCAGGTGCGCAAGTGGGCTGGGCCGCAGGGGGAGCTGAGGCACCATCACCATCGAAACGAACAGCAGTATGCCGATAACTGCTGGGCCCAACGAGCGCGGGCTCTGATTCGCCCTTAGAGTGCAGGTAACCAAAACCGCTGGGAGAGTATCTTCTGAACACTGCCGTGTTGCTGAGCCACCATCAGCTGACGCTGGCGCAGTTAATCCGTGGGAAGCAAACGTGCCACAAGCGCCGCCTGAGTCGCCATCAGGCCTGTGTGTATTCAGAACTGCAGCATAGTCTGAACCAATGTGTATGGAAGAGGCGCCTTCCTCAGCTGCTCGGCATGCACCAAGCCTGCGGAGATCAGGCACGAAGAAAGACATTTCGCCACAACTACTCTGGGATGATTGCAGCTGGGGCAGCACCTGTTGCTGTCGCTGTCGCTGCAGACGCTGAACCAGGCGTTGCAGTTGAACTGAATGTGGCGGAACCGCCCGTGGACATGACCAGGTCTTGGGCTGTGACTGCTCCATGTAGGTAGGCGTCCAGACCATGGGGGGGGGGCAACCCCGTGCGCGGCACAGGGGCCGCGGGCGGTGGCCCATGTCCCACTGGTGGCGCCACGTTGCGCTTGTGCTCCTTGAAGGCTTTGTGGAGCTCCGGCAGGTGGATTCCGATGCTGTTGAGAGCCGTGGTGGTATTTCATGCCTGGGCAGCTGCTGGTGCGGCAGCCACCCTCGCTTCAAGGCGCTCCAAAGCCTGATCGACGTCAAGGACTCCGTCGGGGCCAGCCTGCGGAATTGTTGCCGCCATGACCGCTGCTCGGGCCGCAGCCGCTTCGAGGCGTATCGCTGCCAGCCCATCAGTGAGCGTCGCGAGCGCTGCCTGCTGGTCGGCCAACTGCTGCTGGAGAGCTTTGACCTCGGCGTCGGTTGTCTCGTGCTCACGCAGCTTGGCGGTCTGCCTGTCAAGCGCTCTGCGGAGGAGGTCATCTGGCGCGCGGCTTGCGCGCTCGACCTCCTCCGCTTCAGCCAAGTGCCTCTTGGCGGCGATGATGAGGTCGCTGGTTTCGTCCAGCTGGAGGCGTCGCAGGGCCTGCAGTGCCTTCCGTGCCCGCGCCACGGGATCCACCTCCTCTGGGGCCGATCCGTCTGAGGCTGCATCCCGACCGCCTCCGCTGGCGGCACGTCGCGCCGCCCCTGCGGACGAAGACCGCGGACGTCCTGCTGTTGCACGCCCACCTCCATCTGGATCTGGCCGCCCTTGCCGATCGCGACCGCAGCGATAGCAACGGTCGTTGCCAGCAAAACTGCGCTGGAAACCACACTGCCTCGTCGCGGTGCACGCCCATCGCCCCTTGGGCGGGCCGCGGGGCTCATCCTGGCGGCCCGCTTTGCCCATGGGCAGGGGTCCTGGAGGACGGGATCCGTGGTGTTGACGGAGGACGTGGACGGCGCGGTGGAGGCGCAGGAGCAGGCGAGCCTGCCCGCGCTTCCTGCGCAGCCTCCGATGCCACCCTGGTGATGGCTGCCTCCTGCGCTTGGATGAGGCAGCGGGGGAGGAGGCCGCGGCACCCGCCGCCTCCGTGCCGCCGCTGCAGGCCTCGCACCGCGGCGGTCGCGCCAGGCGCCTGGCGGGGCTTGTGGGTGGGGGCTCCCAATGCTGGCGCGCCCCGCGCCCCCGCGGGCAAAACAGCTGCTGGGGGGCGATGGGGGGCCAGCTAGGAGCCACCTGGAGGATTGAGGAGGAGGAGGAGGAGGAGGAGGAGGAGGAGGAGGAGGAGGAGGAGGAGGAGGAGGAGGAGGAGGAGGAGGAGGAGGAGGAGGAGGAGGAGGAGGAGGAGGAGGATCATGAAGGAGGAGGAGGGTCGAGGAGGAGGATCGAATGTCGAGGATGTGGATCGAGGAGGATGAAAAGTAAAAGGAGTAGGATCGATGGGGGCGGACCAAGGAGGAGGATAGAGGATCAGGAGATGGGTCGAGGATCGACCTCCCCCCCCCTTCGCCGCCTGCGCCAGGGCGGCGAGCAGCTGGCGGGCGCCGCGCGGCCGCAGCCAGAACCCGAGAGGAAAAAGGGCGCCATGCGGTGCTCCGCGTGCGGCGCAGAGCTCGAGGACACGACGTCCTTCTGCCTCCGTCGGCCTCCTGCCTCCTCCAGCCTCCTCGTCCTCCTGCCTTCTCCTGCCTCGTCGTCCTCCTCCTCGTCCTCCTTCCTCCCTCCCTTTTTTCTCCCTCCCTCCCTCCCTCCCTCCCTCCGTCCCTCCGTCCCTCCTCCTCACTCCTCCATCATCCTCATCCCTCCTTGCTCGCTCCCTCCCTCGCTCCCTCCCTCCCTCCCTCCTCATCATCCTCGTCCCTCCTTCCTCGCTCCTCCTCCTCTTCTTCTTCTCCTTTCTTTTTTCACATTCTTCCTTATACTTCCCCCCTCCTCCTAGTCTTCCCTTTCCTCCTCCTTCCTCCCCCTCCTTCCCCTTTTCTTCCATCCTCCTTCCCCTCTCCCCCCTCCCCCTCCTCCCCCCTCCTCCCCCTTCCTCCTTCTCCTCCTCCTCCTCCTCCTCCTCCTCCTCTTCCTCCCTCTCTCCCTCTAGGACGCGGCGAGCTACCGGGCGCACTGCAAGAGCGACTGGCACAACCACAACCTGAAGAGGAAGGTTAAGTCGCTGCCGCCCGTCTCCGAGGAGGACTTCGTGGAGATAAGCCTGGACATCCGCGAGGGCTTCACCACGGACACGTACTGAGCGCCCGCCGCCACCGCGGCGGAGAATGGCAGACCGCTGCTGTAAGACCTCACCGCCGCAGAGCGATCCTCGAAGTTCCTTGCCTCCTCTCGTTCGCTCGCTCGCTCTCTCTGTCTCCCTCTTCCTCCCTCTCGCTTGCTCCCTCTCCCTCTCCCTGCCCCTCTCCCTCTCTCTCTCTCTCTCTCCTGGTCTCTCCTCCCTTTCTCTCTCTCTCGCATCTCTCTCTCTCTCTTTCCCTCCCCCCTCCCCCCCCCTCCGCCCCTTCCCTCCTCCACAATTACACAATATGAAAATACTCTCCCACTTCCCCTGATGGCGTCCCGAAGATGGCCGACCCCCCCCGCGTACTGTTTTTTTACACACAGGATTCCCGGGAAACGGGTTTTCGCCTGCGTTTTTTTTTCAAAATGCTGCTCTCGCTGAGGCGCCGGCCTCATTTCTGCTCCCGAATCGTTCCGAATCGTGCTCCCGCTGCAGCGTGGGCCTCATTTTCGGATCGGTGTTTGGCCTCCGTCGTTCAGGATGGCGTTCTCGCCCCAGCGCGGGCCTCTTTCTCGCTCGCCCATCCGCCCGCCACCACCGCGCCGCACCACCACCACCACCACCACCACCACCACCACCACCACCACCACCACCACCACCACCACCACCACCACCACCACCAGCATCACAATCACCAGCAGCAGCAGCAGCAGCACCACCACCACCAGCAGCAGCAGCAGCAGCAGCAGCACCACCACCACCACCACCACCACCACAACCACGCACACACGCACGCACGCACGCACGCGCACCACCACCCACTACGCACGCGCGCGCGGAGCCACAGGTCCGCTACGACACGCGTCCGCGGATAGGGAAAATCAGCGCCATGGTGAGGGATGGGAGGGAGGGGGTAGGACGTCAGAGATGACGCGAGCGCACCTAGCTTGCCCTCCCCCCCTCCCCCTCCGCCGCTCCTCCCCTCCTGCCCTCTGCCTCGGCCCCCTCCTGCCCCATCCCTGCGGGAGCACGCCGTGCGGTGCCCGGGCCTCTCCCCTCCCCCTCCCTCGGGGGGGGTCGGGCCCCAGGTCGGCCAGGACCCCCGAGAGTGCTCGCGTGAGCCCTGGGGAGGGCGACGACGACGACGACGACGACGACATGGAGGCGACGACGACGACGACGACGACGAAGACTGTGACGACTGTGGCGACGACTTTTTTCTTTGGGTCTGCGGGTCGGGAGCGGGCCCCTTCCGGTCAAGAGCTAAACGGGACGCGGGTAGCCCTAATTGGGGAGACAGGGCGTGGGCGGGCGGGGCCTCAGGCGGCCGGAGGGCTCAGAAACAGGCGGTGCCGAAGATCTTGCACAGGACAAGGTACGCCATGGATTGGAGCAGGGGGCGCGGTCCCAGAGGGAAAGTGGATTGGTGTTGCCGTCATCGGCGCGCCAAGAACACCATCCTCGAGTGCTGCGTGAGGAGGGCCGTGAGCAAGCCAACGTCCGCGAGGTAGAGGAAGACCAGGAAGGCGAAATGCACCAGGTGCCACCGACTGGTAAGGAGGGGCCCAGGAGATGCGGACGACCACGAAGTCGATGTGCAGCGTTGTGCCACTGGGCGGTCAGTAGCGGCCTGGGGTGGTAGTCCAATCCACGTCCAGGTAGCAGCCACGAGGTTCGGCATGAAGGCTGACTGTGTCCGCCTGCCGTGGGCCGGGCCGGAGCCGGGCTGCCCAGGGTGAGCGGGGCCGCCGAGGCGGCAAGGTGCAGAGCCAGCACCGGGCCGGAGCCGCGCTGTGCCGGACGCTGCCGCCATGGGAGGGGGGGAGAGCGAACGGGGAGGAAAAAGCGGGCAGGGAGGAGAGAGGCCAGCGTCTCACGCCGGCCGGAGTCCCGAGGTGCCCGCGTGGGGACACGTCCCAATAGGCACAGGTAAGGCCCGATGCCCCAGCGCGGGCGTGCCACGCACGTCGCCGCCGCACGTCGCAGGTAAGAACAGGGGGGACAGAGTCCCAGATCCTTGAGTCAACTCCAGGCGATGGGTACAGGGGGGACACAGAGTCCCAGGTCCTCGAATCACGCTCAGCCGATGGGTACAGGTGGGACTTGGAGTCCCATATCCGTGGGAAACAGCCGATGGGCACAGGGGGGGCACAGAGTCCCAGGTCAGGGAAACTCAATCAGCCGATGCATACAGGTAGGACACAAAGTCCCATATCCTTGTACACAAGAGAGGAGGAGAGGAGGAGGAGGAGAGGAAGGGGCCCAGGTGACACAAAGTCCCATATCCTTGTACACAAGAGAGGAGGAGAGGAGGAGGAGGAGAGGAAGGGGCCCAGGTGAGCAGGGAAGGGGACACGCGGTCCCCCTTCCTGTGAACAGGGGCCCAGGTGAACAGGGGCCCAGGTGAACAGGGGCCCAGGTGAACAGTCGGGTGTCAGCTGGGGGTTTGGAACGGGGACGGGGGCGCAGGTAGTGGGAGTGGCTGGCCAGTTCGGCAGTGGTGCTGCGGGGGAGGTGTGGTAGGGCTGGGCATGGTGCTGGGAGTGGCAGTGCTGCTGGAACCGGTCGTGCTCGTCACACTCATGGTGCTGCACTCGGTCGTACTGCTCGCCGTCGTGCTGGACGTAGGGGGGCTGCTGGTACCGGTCGTGCTCGTCATACTCGTGTTGCTGCTGGAACGGGTCGTGCTCGTCACACTCGTGATGCTGCTCTCGGTCGTACTGCACGCCGTCGTGCTGGACGTAGGGGTGCTGCTGGTACTGGTCGTGCACGTCATACGCATGGTGCTGCTGGAACGCTTCGTGCTCGTCACACTCGTGATGCTGCTCTCAGTCGTACTGCTTGCCGATGTGCTGCGCATAGTGGAGCTGCTGGTACCGGTTGTGCTCGTCGAACTCGTGGTGCTGCACTCGGTCGTACTGCTCGCCGACATGCTGGGCGTAAAGGAGCTGCTGGTCCCGGTCGTGCTCGTCACACTCGTGGTGCTGCTCTCGGTCGTAATGTTTGCCGACGCGCTGGGCGTAACAGTGCTGCTGGTAACGGTCGTGCTCGACAGATCCGTGGTGCTGCTCGCGGTCGTACTGTTCACCGACATGCTGTGCGTAGTGGCGCTGTAGGTACGGGTCGTGAACGTCACCCTCGTGGTGCTGCTCTCGGACGTCTTGCTCTGACGTGCTGGGCGTAACGGTGCTGCTGGTACCGGTCGAGCTCGTCACACTCGTGGTGCGGCGCCCTGTCGTACTGCTCGCCGACTTGCTGGGCGTAGTGCCGCTGCATTTACGGGTCGCGCTCGTCACGCTCGTGGAGCTGCTTTCGTACCGCTCGCCGACGTGCTGGGCATAGTGATGACGCGGGTGCATGCCATGCTCGTAACACACGTGGTGCTGCTCTCGGTTGTACTGCTCGCCGACTTGCTGGGCGTAGTGGTGTTGCAGGTGCGGGTCGTGCTCGTCCCACTCGTGGTGCTACTCACGGACGTATTGCTCGCCGACGTGCTGGGCGTAGTGGTGTCACTGGTACTGGTCGTGCTTGTCATACTCGTGGTGCTGCTCGCGATCGTACTGCTATCCGACGTGCTGGGCGTAGTGGTGCCGCTGGTAATGGTCCTGCTCGTTACACTAGTGACCCTGCTCTCGCGTACCGCTCGCCGACGTGCTGGGCGTAGTGGTACTGCGGGTACCGGCCGCGCTCGTCACATTGGTGGTGCTGCTCTCGGTCGTATTGCTCGCCGACGTGTCGGTGGTGCTGCAGGTACCAGTCATGCTCGTTACCCTCGCAGTGCTGCTCCCGGTCGTACTGCTTGTCGGCGTGCAGGGGGTAGTGATGCCGCTGGTACCAACCGTGCTTCTTACACTGGTGGTTTTGCTCTCGGTCGTACTGCCCGCAGACGTGCTAGGCGTAGTGGTGCTGACGGTGGCGGTCGTACTCGACGTACGCGTGGTGCTGCTCTCGGTCGTACTATTCTCTGATGTGCTGGGCTTGGTGCTGCTGATATCGGCTGCGCTCGTCACACTCGTGGGGCTGCTCTCGGTCGTACAGCTCTCGATGTGCTGGGCATAACAGTGCTGCTGGTACCAGTCGTGCTCGCCGCACCCGTGCTGTTGCTCTAGGTCGTATTGCTCGCCGACGCGCAGGGCGTAGTGGTGCTGCTGGTAGCGATCGCGCTCGTCGCACCTGTGGTGCTGCTCTCGGTGGTACCGCTCGCCGACGTGCTGGGCGCAGTGGTGCTGCTGGTAGAGTTCGCGCTCGCCATACTCGTGGAGCTGCTCTCGGTCATGCTGCTCCCCGACGTGATGAGCGTAGTGGTGTCGCTGGTACACTGGTACCGGTCATAATTGTCATATTCGTGGTGCTGCTTTCGGTCGTACTCTCCGACGTGTTGGGCGTAGTGGTGCTGCTGGTACCAGTCGCGCTCGCCACACTCGTGGGGTTGCTCTCGGTCGTACTGCTCGCCGCTGTGCTGGGTAGTGGTGCTGTTGGCACCGGTCGCGCACGTCCCACCCGTGGTGCTGCTCCCGGTCGTACTGCTCGCCGACCTGCTGAGCGTAGTGGTGCTGCTGGCATCGGTCGCGCTCGTCATATCCGTGGTGCCGCTCTCGGTCGTACTGCCCGCAGACGTGCTGGGCTTGGTGGTACTGCTGGTAGCGGTCGCGCTCGTAACGTTGGTGGTGCTGCTCTCGGTCCGGCGGCAGCAGGGCCCGCGGCGCGGGCAGCAGCGGCGCGCCGCTGCCGCAGCCGCCGCGCCGCTGGGGTCTCCAGGGAGGCGGCGGCCGCGGCCGCGGGGCAGACGGCGGGCCAGGCCGCCGCGGCCGCGCGGGGAGCAGCGGCCGCCCCGCGACGACGACGATGACGACGACGACGGCGACGACGACTTCGATGGGGACGGGGTTGGGGATTGGGGATGGGGATTGGGATTCGGATGGGGACGACGGCGACAATGGCGACCGCGACAACGACGACGACAACGATTGGGATGGGGCCAGAGTTTGGGATGTGAATCGGGATGGGTATTGGAATGGGGACGTCGAAGACGGCGTTTCCTGGGATGGGATGGGGAACGACGACGACGATGACGACGATGACGACGGCGATGACGACGACGACGACGATTTGAATGGAGACGGGGTTGGGGATGGGGATGGGAATGGGGATTGGGATGCGGACGACGACGACGACGACGACGTCGATGATGACGACGACGGCGACGACGACGACGAGGACGACGACTGGGACGGGGCCAGGGCTGGGAATGGGGATGGGGATGGTGACGATCAAGACGACCACGTTTACTGGGATGGGGATGGGGCTGTGCTTGGGATGGGTCGACGACGATGACGACGACGATGACGGCGACGACGACTTGGATGGGGACGGGGTTGGGGCTGGGGATGGGGATGGGGTTGGGGATGGATGGTGATGGGGATGGGGATGGGGATGGTCACGACGACGACGACGACGATTTGATCGGGCGAGGGATGTGTTGTGTATGGGGACGACGAAGACGACGATGGGGATGGGGACGACGAAGACAGCCGCTGTTGGAGGAGCTGGCCGTGTACAAGGCGCAGTCGGCCGACGTCGAGGCGGGCCTCGTTGCCCTGGACGGCGCGATCAAGGCCTGGGCCGCCGCTCTCCTGGTCGCGGCCCACTCGGCGTGAAGGACAGGCGGCCTGAAGGAGGAGGAGGAGGAGGAGGAGGAGAAGGAGGAGGAGGAGGAGGAGGAGGAGGTTGATGAGGAGGCGGAGGAGGAGGGGGAGGGGGTGTAGGAGGAAGAGGAGGCGGAGGAGGAGGAGGAGGAGGAGGAGGAGGAGGAGGAGGAGGATGAGTTCGAGGAGGCTTTCCGTCGTCCGAGGATCAAGGCTCGGGGTCTCTTGAAGCTCTTCGCCGTGCGAGGATCGAGGTCTGAGGGCTGGGGCTCCAGGTCGCGTGTGGCGTGTCTCGCCCGCTTTGTGGGCTCTCGTGGTGGGCTTCGTGCGGCCCTGGCTGGACTGACGCGGAGAGAGGGGAGGGTCCTCGGCGACAGGGCAGGCCGGCCGCCCCGGGGGCCAGGCGTGGTCCTTGCCCACCCGGCGGGCCCACGGCTTGCGACGCCTCTCTCTCTCTCGAGAGAGAGATCGTCGATGCAGCGGGCTTTCGAACAGGAGCGCTGCAACCCGCAGCGGGGTCGTCTTCACCGACACTCGCGCGCGAGCTGCCCGCGTAAGGTCGCGGCGTGAGCGCCCTCGTATCCAGTGTGGCGTGCCGCGCCGGTGACCCGCGTAAGCACCGCCGTGAGGTCGCTACGCCATCTCGCGTGGTGCCCCTTTCTTTTCGTCGCTCATGTGACTGTTCAGGGGTTCCCGTGAGCGGGGCGGATGTCTTGGCGAGCTGAGGGAAGGGCGGAGGGCAATCAGCACAGGCATCAGCAGGAGCAAGAGCGGCTTCGGCCGCAGACAATTACCCCGCTGACCGTAGCCTCGAACAAAAACATGCTTGAGGGCTCCCCCACGGAGGTGCGGTAGGTTCGCGTCGTGTCGACCAGCGGCGACCCCGCCGCTGGCGTTCCATCTGGAACGCCGCAGGCGACCCAGAATCGGTCAGTGTTGAACGATCAGACGTTTCGGGAACGGCCGATCGTTCAGGGCGGAAGGGTCCCTGCGGTTCCAGGCACCAACGCTCGGGGTCGTCACGACGCGAGCCTGCCGCGAAGAGCGCACCTTCCCCAGCCGAGGCCCATCGGGAGGGCCCTCGGGTCTCCCCCCCCGAGCCCCTGGGGACCGTCAAAGACGACCCAGGCCGGGCCCAGATCGGGGGCGCACGTGATGGGGGTCAGCGCGGACGGCCCCTCGGATCCCGTCGGGCTGACCC
>CAUYUJ010017492.1:75000-195000 GCA_963575745.1 Prorocentrum cordatum | reverse complement strand
GAGGAAGGAGGGGGGAGGAGGAGAGGAGGAGGAGGAGGAGGAGGAGGAGGAGGAGGAGGAGGAGGAGGAGGAGGAGGAGGAGGAGGAGGAGGAGGAGGAGGAGGAGGAGGAGGAGGAGGGAGGAGGAGGAGGAGCTTCCTTCGCTGGCCCATGTCAGGGAGCCGCCGTGCGCCCGGCCAGGGAGCTCGCGCCGTGGCGGCGTGGCTGGCCGACCAGGGCCAGCGCTCTCCCTGGTGCCTGGAGATCCGATGCCTTTCGGGGCTCAAGAGACGGGGGCAAATGCCCTCGAAAGCACGAGTCGGGCTTCCCGGGGAGCGCCAGGCCCCTTCGGGGCCTGGCGGCCGCGGCGTGCGGTCGCGCTTCGCCGACGAGGGCGCAACACGGGATGCCCAGGAAGCACCGGGACCATTGGGGCCCGGCGGCCTCGGGAGCCTTGAGACGGGGGTCAGTGCAAGCGGGGGTCAGCCAAAGCGCCGGATCTTGAAGGATCCTGCAGGGCCAGGGTCGCATTGGCCCAGGTTTGGGTGCAGGATCTTGCAGGATTTTGCAGGATTCCTCGCGTTGACCCGGGATTGGATGCAAGATCTTGCAGGATCTTGCAGGATTTTGCAAGGCTTGACTGACCCGGGTCTGGATTGACCCGGGTCAGAAGATCCCCGAGCCTTGATTTTTTCGATGCGGCGTGCCTGGAGCTCCCGCCTGCTGAAACGCTGTAGGGACGGACACAACAAACATGCCAAACACGCACGCTTTCCGTAGGGATTGGAATGACTTGGGCCGTTCGGGGCCGTTTTGGAGCTGCGCGGGGGCCTCTGAGGGCCTTGTTTGGGTTTCTTTGGGCCCCCATGGGTCGCCTTGGGTGCTACTTGGGCGCTACTGGGGCCGTCTTGTAACCGACTGAGGCCCTACCCGTTTCTAGGACCACTTTTGTGTCCTGAGTGGTTCTCGGGCGGGCCGGGTGCTTGGCAAGGGCCCCCCAGAGGCCAAAATCGACGACAAGCTTCCGTGCTTTTTTTTTCAAGGCGTTGGAGGTCTGGGTGCAGCACGTCTCCGAGAGGGCCCGTCGGGCAGATGGGCCCTGCTGGGCTGGACGGTGGGGCGGGGCATTGAAATCCAGGCCTCCCAAAAAGGGTCCGAGTGGACGGGGTCGGAGGATCGCACCGCGTCGTCGATGCATCGGCGATGCGGCTCGATGCGGAGCCCGATTTTCTCCATGCCGACGGCCCCGATGCATCACCGACATCGCCGACGCCTCGGCGATGCCTCGGAGATGCCGATGCGGTCCTCTGGCCCCGTCCACTCGGACCCCTTTTTGGGGGAGACATCCGACGAACGCGGGGGCGGGCGGGCCAGTCCCCCGTCGCCTCGTCGTCTGTCGTCCATGCCGCCCTCCGTGCTCGTGCCCTCGTCGTCGTCGTCCTCAGAATCCTGTGGGCCATCCCCTCTTCGTCGACTGCTTGCATCGCCACCTCTTCGACAATCCGTCCCTGCTCGGTGGGTGCGGCAGTTTTGGTACAGGGCTATCGGGCATGGATCGTGAAGTGAAGCAGCGTCGCGGTTTCGGGCGCCAGGATGGTGCGCCCCCCCCCCCTCCCCCCCCGCCTTGTCTTTTCTCACTCGCTCGGCCGGTCTGGTGTCTCGATGGTGCCCTCGATGGCACGTGCTCCCTGCTCTCTGCCCCCCTTTTTTCGTCCTTGTCTCCCTCCCTCGTCGCCCCTTGCGTATCTCTCTTCCCTGCCTCCCGTCTCGTTGTCCTCCCTCGCTCACGACTCGCCGTTCGAGACCTTGGTGAAGAGTGCTGCGCGACACTTGTGCCACCGGGTCAAGGCATACTTCTCGGACGCTTCATCTTATCTTCCCATCGCTGCTCCCTTCTGCTCCTCCTCATCCTCCCGATCCTCCGCTTGCTCCTCCTCGCTCCTCGTCCTCCTCCTTCTGCGCCTCGTCGTCTGGTGCTGCTGTTCCGCCTCGTCATCTCCCTGTTTGTCCGCCTTCAGAGGGATGCCTGCTCTTTGCCTCTCCCCAAGGCCCTGAAAGCCTCGAAGAAGCCGGCCTTTGTTCAGCTGCAGGGGGTGGCCAAGGCGGGGCTGTCCAGTCAAAGCAGTCGGCTTGTGGATGGGGATAAGGATGACCAGGAAAATGAATAAAGTCCAGGTCACCCGCGGGAGCGCGAAGGGAAGTCTCGCTTCGCGCATCGCGGTCTTGGCCAGTGCGATTGCTCTGGTCCAAGTGGGCGGTGCGAGGGCGCGAGGACGCGAAGATACTCGCGTAATACTCGCGCGTCGCGCATCGCGGGGCGCGATGCGCGAAGCTTGGTGATCTGGAGAATCGAGCCCGAGCGCGTGCGGCACTGCGTTATTTCGGCAGCGTACCTGTTGGGAAGTGTGCGTTCTCAGAGAACGTCGAGGGGATCCTCATGACCCGAAGCGGTCCGGCATCCAGTCTCGGGTCGTTGGCGGCCGATCCGATTCGCATGCTTCGTGGCGCAGCTCGTGATGGCTTGCGTGGTCCATCCTGCCAGTGTGGGTTGTGGCTGCTGGTTCGTGGCTCATTCGCGTTTGGTGACTCGTGCTCGGTTCGTGACGTGTGACTCCTGGTGGTGGGTTCAAGTAGGGCATGTCCCTCTACAGGAGTAATGTTCAGGAATAGTTTGAAAGACAGTCTGGGGCCTATTTTTCGCTTAGTTTTGAATCATTTTTGGATCGTGTTTATTCTGTTTCTATTTCTGCCCGACTCAATGGTTGGTCTTGGTCCAACTTGCCATTCGGTGGCCCATGATTCGTGGTGAGTGCTCTGCTGCCACGGCGTGCTCTTCGGTGGTGTACGGTTCATGAACAGGCCATGGTGAACAGCTCATGGTGTAGTTCATGGTCCGTGGTCCGCTGTTGGTGGTTTGGGTCTCGTGGTTTATCCGAAGAAGAAAAAACGCCAGAAACACAAACTTTTGGCGCTCCGCGCGGATTTACTTGCATCGTCGCCTGGGCCCCCCCCCCCGGGCGGCGCCTCCGGCGCAGCCCCTTGTTTGCGGTATGGCTCATGGTTCGCGTGTCGTTGTGTATTTTTGGTATAATTCATTTTGTCTTTTGTCTTTTGTTCGTGTTTCGTTGTTTTGTCTTTTGGTATAACTATTTTTTGGTTCGCGTTTCGTTGTTTTGTCTTTTGGTTGTGTGTTGATTTGCTTTCCTTATACGTGCAGGCACACACATGGCGCGGAACTCCAGCGAGGCCAACGATGGCCGAGGGAGGAGATCGGGGTGACCCTCTAAAGGTTTAGGGTTTGGGGTTTAGGGTTTGGGTTGAGGGCTTAGGGTTTAGGGTTTAGGGCCCACCCTGCAGGTACGGTTGACAGCACATCGTGGAGCGGTGCTGCAGCCTCCCTTGAGCACAGGCCTCCCCCGGAGCAGCAGCCAGACAAGTCGGGTTTGCACCCTAATGTTCGGCTGGACTCCGGGATATGCACACATAGATATTCGTATACAGATGTACACGATCTGAAAAGTGTCATGCGTTGGTCTTACCAGTCTTGATGCGCGACCTTCTGGTCTTACATCTTTCCAGCCTGCTCGCTCCGAATGATTAAATTTTCAAGGCTTACTCTTTGCTGATTACAGTGACGAGTAAAGCACCTGAGACATGTAGATGAAGGAGGGGGGCTCCCACGGCATTGCTTCACGCTTGCGCACTCAGCAACAGTGATTTGTGCTAGCGCGCGTGCAGAGCACATATACTCCATTAGTTTCAACATGCGCATCTACGTGATAGTTTGACATCAGGGGTGCGTGTCGTGCTTGTCTCCGTGCTCATTTCCCTGGGCGCTCCTAGTGATGAAACATTTCAGACATGTAAATATATGCGAGGAGCGTCAACCACTATCGCACGATTGTGTGGTACGTGTGCCGTTGTCCTGCCAACTGGCATGGCTGGTATAGCGTCATGAGTCATCGACCATGCAGTCGGTGATGTGCAGCTTATGTTGGCCCGTGCTTGTGCCGTGTGAGGTGGTTGCCATCTGCCTTGCGCGACTATAGCTCGATATCTGTGGGCTTGTTTTTACTGAAGGTTTGGCTTGCGTGCGTATCTGTTCGTGTTCATGCAGGGCGCTGGTTTCCTGATGAAAGTTTTCCAGCGTTGAATATCAGAGATAAGGCACAATGTGCCTTGGTTTCGCGACAGAGTCAAGTGCAGCTTCTTCCATGAGCCTCTGAGTTCGATGCATCCCAGCGTTTGCGCTTCCGAGAGATGATTATGCACATTTTCTTTTGGTTCTGATTTGAAGATGATCGAGGCCATTGCATCGTCACGTGTCTGATGGAGGCTCAGTAATTTGTCATGCGTTGGATCTTGATGCGCAACCTTTTGGTCCTACATCTTTCCGGCCTGCTCGCTCCGAATGATTAAACTTTCAAGGCTTAATCTTTGCTGATTGCAGTGACGAGTAGAACACCTGAGACATGTAGATGAAGGAGGGGGGCTCCCAATGCACTATTCTTCACGCTTCGCGTATCCCCACCACGCCCCCCCTGTGCGTTGCACCACGGCTCACGACTGCTCAGCCGGCTTGGCTTGTGCAGGACGTCAGTTTGGAGCCTGGCGCCACATTGGCGACTCACTCCAATGGCCAGCTCGTCTTCACCATGCACAAAGGCTTGCCCACCGTGGTCCGCGTCCTCTGTGCGGGTTTTGCCTTGGCCGCTTGAATTCTGGTCATTTTGTCCAGTGCACGAACCCGAGCTTGCAGTGCGCCAATCAGTTCAGCTCCACCCAGCCAGCAGCTGCAGTCTGAGTGGGCCGGCCGGCCTGCGCTTGTCCTAGCCAATTCGCCTAGTTCGCGTCTTGGACTTTGCTTTCGCCGCCTGACCTTCGTCTCGCGGCCGCGACCGGAAAAGTATCCCCACCAGCCCAGTCAGACACAATGCCTAGGGGAGTTGCCCTTATCGTGGGAGCGTGGCGTCATAGGAGAGCTCGGGGCGCCTCTGTGGGACAGAGGCCTCTTGGAGGCCTCTCGGAGTCTCGTGGGATGTCGCCTGGGGACCTCTTGGCGGCCTCTTGGGGCATCGTGGGGGCCTATTGGCGGCTCTTGATGGCCTCTTGGGGCGTCTTGAGTGCCACTTGGGAGTTTCGTGAGGACTCTTGGGGCCTTCTTGGGGGTCTCTGGGGGCTTCTTGCGGGCTCACTCCCACCCGCCCTCCCAGCACATAAGTGGTGCCCGAGTCTTGGGATGGACAGCTACTGGGAACCAGTGTAGACCCCAGGCGCGCGATGCTGGGGCGAGGTGCGCCACGCGTGCCGGGCGCGCCCCGCGCACCGGGCGCGCCAGGCCCCGGAGGCCCAGGCGTGCTAGGCACGCCTGGTGCGCCGGATGTGCCGCGTGCTCCACGTCCGCCAAAAGTGCCGCACGCTTCAGCCGCGTCAGGTGCGCCGCGTTCGGGGCACGCGCAGAGTGTGCCAGGCGCGTCCACGCACATCGGGAAACATGTAGGCCTCCACCATCCTTGTCGAAAAGCAATGAGCAATCGTGGATGAGTCGCCATCATGATGACTTGGTGGGCCTGCGCGCAGCAGGCAACATGCCAGCACCCCGCCGTCCCTGTCCAAAACACATGCAAAGTGGTTTCGGAGAGCGTGCGCATGAAAGTCTAGGTCTTGAACGTCACGATTTGTCTTGGTCTCACGACCGGGTTAAGGGCAGTTTCTTCCATGAGCCTCTGAGTTCGGCGCGTCCTGGCGTTTGAGCTTCCGAGTGATGATTCTGCAAATCCCCTTTTGGTTTCGATTTGTAGCTGATCGAGGCCACTGCGTGGGCACGTGTCTGATGGAGGCTCAGTAAACTGCCATACGATGGTCTTACCAATCGTGAAGCGCGACCTTTTGGTCCTACATCTTTCCGGCCTGCTCGCTCCGAGTGATTAGACTTTGAAGGCTTAATTTCTGCTGATTGCAATGACGAGGGAAACACCTGAGACATGTAGATTAAGGAGGGGGGCTCCCAATGCACTATTCTTAACGCTTCGCGTATCCCCACCAGCTTGCCCTAATTAGATGGTGGCGCTGTTGCTTTGCTCTTTGACTGGCGCGCGATTGTGCCGTGTCGCTCGCGGAACAAAAAAAGTACCCCCACCAGCCCATCCAGACACGATGCCTAGGCGAGTTGCCCTTATCGGGGGAGCGTGGCGCCATTAGGAGAGCTCGGGGGGCCTCTGTGGGACAAAGTTCTCTTGGAGGCCTCTCGGAGTCTCGTGGGATGTCGCCTGGGGACCTCTTGGCGGCCTCTTGGGGCGTCTTGGGGGCCTCTTGGCGGCTCTTGATGGCCTCTTGGGGCGTCTTGAGTACCATTTGGGAGTCTCGTCAGGACTTTTGGGGGCCTCTTGGGGGTCTCTTGGGGCTTTTGCGGGCTCACTCCCACCCGTCCTCCCAACACATAAGTCGTGCCCGAGTCTCAGCATATTCAGCCGTCGTCTTGGGATGGACAGCTACTGGGAACCAGTGCACAGACCCCAGGCGCGCGACGCTGGGGCGAGGTGCGCCACGCGTGCTGGGCGCGCCACGCGTGCCGGGCGCGCCACGCGTGCCGGGCGCGCCAGGCCCCGGAGGCCCAGGCGTGCCAGGCACGCCTGGTGCGCCGGATGTGCCGCGTGCTCCACGTCCGCCAAGTGTGCCGCACGCTCCAGCTGCGTCAGGTGCGCCGCGTTCGGGGCACGCGCAGAGTGTGCCAGTCGCGCCCGCGCACATCGGGAAACATGTTGGCCTTCACCATCTTGTCGAAAACCAGTGAACAATCGTTGCGCAGTCGCCATCATGATGACTTGGTGGGCCTGCGCGCAGCAGGCAACATGCCAGCACCCCGCCGTCCCTGTCCAAAACAAACGCAAAGTGGTCGCGGAGAGCGTGCGCATGAAAGTCTAGGTCTTGAACGTCACGATTTGTCTTGGTCTCACGACCGGGGTAAGGGCAGTTTCTTCCATCAGCCTGTGAGTTCGGTGCATCCTGGAGTTTGAGTTTCCGAGCGATGGTTCTGCACATCTTCCTTTGGTTTTGATTTGTAGATGATCGAGGCCTCTGCGTGGGCACGTGTCTGATGGAGGCTCAGTAAACTGCCATGCGATGGTCTTACCAATCTGGAAGCGCGACCTTTTGGTCTTCTATCTTTACGACCTGCTCGCTCCGAGTGATTCAACTTTCAAGGCTTAATCTTTGCTGATTGCAAGGATAGTTTGACATCAGGGGTGCGTGACGTGCTTGTCTCAGTGCTTATTGCATGCGCTCCTAGTGACGAAACGTGCAAGGCTTAAACATTGCTGCTTGTAATGACGAGCAGCAACTCTTAGACATGTACATGAAGGATACCAGCGTCAACCGGTATCGCACGATGGTCTAGTGTTCGCGTCTTGCGTCATCTACAATGCAGTCAGTTATGTGCAGCTTATTTTGGACCGTGCAGGTGCCGTTTGAGCTGGTTGCTATCTGCCTTGCGCGATTATAGCTCGATATCTGTACTGATGGTTTTGCTTGCGTGCGTATGTGTTCGTGTTTATGCAGGGCGCTGGTTTCCTGATGAGAGTTTACCAGTGTTGAATCTACCAGTATTGAATATCTGCGAGAAGTTACCATGTGCCTTGGTTTCCAAGTGCAGTTTCTTCCATGAGCGTCTGAATTCGATGCCTCCCGGCGTTTGAGCTTCCGAGTGATGATTCTGCAAATCCCCTTTTGGTTCTGATTTGTAGCTGATCGAGGCCACTGCATGGTCATGTGTCTGATGGAGGCTCAGTAAACTGCCGTGCGATGGTCTTACGAATCTTGAAGCGCGACCTTTTGGTCTTATATCTTTACGGCCTGCTCGCTCCGAGTGATTAGACTTTCAAGGCTTAATCTTTGCTGACTGCAATGACGAGGAAAACACCTGAGACATGTAGATGAAGGAGGGGGCTACACCACCTCCACCGCCTTCCGAGTCTTCGCCCCCGGCCCCGTCCACGGCGTACCTTCTCCTGTGCAAGGCTTTCGGCACCGCCTGCACCCTGGACTCCACCTGCTCCCGCCGCCTGAGGCCCCGCCTTCCCGCGCCGTGTATCCCTAATTAAAGTTGCGTGTAGCCCGCCTAGCTTTTAGCGGAAGAGGTTCGCTCTCGCCCCGCCGACCAAAAAGTAGATGAAGGAGGGGGGCTCCCAATGCACTATTCTTCACGCTTCGCGTATCCCCACCAGCCCATCCAGACACGATGCCTTGGGGATTTGCCCTTATCGGGCGAGCGTGGCGCCGTTAGGAGAGCTCGGGGGGTTTCTGTGGGACCGAGTTTTCTTGGAGGCCTCTCGGAGTCTCGTGGGATGTCCCCTGGGGACCTCTTGGCGGCCTCTCGGGGCGTCTTGGGGGCCTCTTGGCGGCTCTTGGTGGCCTCTTGGGGCGTCTTGAGTACCACGTGCGGGGCACGCGCAGAGTGTGCCAGGCGCGCCCGCGCACATCGGGAAACATGTTGGTCTCCACCATCCTTGTCGACAACTATTGAACAATCTTGGCGCAATCGCCATCATGATGACTTGGTGGGCCTGCACGCAGCAGGCAATATGCCAGCAACCCGCCGTCCCTGTCCAAACAAATTCAAAGTGGTCGCGGAGAGCGTGCGCATGAAAGTCGGGATCTTGAACGTCACGACTTGTCTTGTTTTCACGACCGGATAGGGGCAGTTTCTTCCATTAGCTTCTGAGTTCGGTGCATCCTGGAGTTTGAGTTTCCGAGCGATGACTTTGCACATCTCCGTTTGGTTCTGATTTGTAGATGATCGTGGCCACTGCGTGAGCACGTGTCTGATGGAGGCTTGATAAACTGTCATGCGATGGTCTTATCAATCTTGAAGCGCGACCTTTTGGTCTTACATCTTTACGGCCTTCTCGCTCCAAGTGATTAGGCTTCCAAGGCTTAATCTTTGCTGATTGCAATGACGAGGAAAACACCTGAGACATGTAGATGAAGGAGGGGGGCTCCCAATGCACTACTTCGCGCTTGCGCACTCAGTAAAAATGATTTCTGCGAGCGCGCGTGTAGAGCACATATGCTCCGTTAGTTTTAACACGCGCATCCACGTGATAGTTTGACATCAGGGGCGTGCGATGTGCTTGTCTCCGTGCTCATTTCCCTGGGCGCTCCTAATGGTGAAAGATTTCAGACGGTACTTGTGACGTTGTCCTGCCAACTGGCATGGCTGTTATAGCTTCATGCGTCATCTACCATGCAGTCGGTGATGCGCAGCTTGTTTTGGACCGTGCAGGTGCCGTTTGATCTGGTTGCTAGCTGCCTTTCGCGACTATAGCTCGATATCAGTAGCCTTGTTTTTACAGATGGTTTGGCTTGTGTGCGTAGGTGTTCGTGTTTATGCAGGGCGCTGGTTTCCTGATGAGAGTTTACCAGTATTGAAGATCTGCGATAAGTCACCATGTGCCTTGGTTTCACGACAGGATCAAGTGCAGTTTCTTCCATGAGCCTCTGAGTTCGATGCATCCCAACGATTGGGCGTCCGAGTGATGATTCTGCAAATCCCCTTTTGGTTCTGATTTGTAGCTGATCGATGCCACTGCATGGTCATGTGTCTGATGGAGGCTCAGTAAACTGTCATGCGATGGTCTTACCAATCTTGAAGTGCGACCTTTTAGTCTTACATCTTTCTGGCCAGCTCGCTCCGAGTGATGAAACTTTCAAGGCTTACTCTTTGCTGATTGCAGTGACGAGGAAAACACCTGAGACATGTAGATGAAGGAAGGGGGCTCCCAATGCACTAGTCTTAACGCTTCGCGTGCCTAGGGGAGTTGCCCTTATCGGGCGAGCGTGGCGTCATTAGGAGAGCTCGGGGGGCCTCTGTGGGACAGAGTTTTCTTGGAGGCCTCTCGGACTCTCGTGGGATGTCCCCTGGGGGCCTCTTGGCGGCCACTTGGGGCGTCTTGAGGGCTTCTTGGCGGCTCTTGGTGGCCTCTTGGGGCGTCTTGAGTGCCACTTGGGAGTTTCGTGAGGACTCTTGGGGGCCTCTTGGGGGTCTCTTGGGGCTTCTTGCGGGCTCACTCCCACCCGCCCTCCCAACACATAAGTGGTACCCGAGTCTCATCATATTCAGCCGTCGTCTTTGGATGCGCTGGGAACTAGTGCAGACCCCAGGCGCGCGACGCTGGGGCGAGGCGCGCCACGCGTGCTAGGCGCGCCACGCGCACCGAGCGCGCCAGGCCCCGCAGGCCCAAGCGTGCCAGGCACGCCTGGTGCGCCCGATGTGTCGTGTGCTCCACGTCCGCCAAGTGTGCCGCACGCTCCAGCCGCGTCAGGTGCGCCGCGTTCGGGGCACGCGCAGAGTGTGCCAGGCGCGCCCGCGCAAATCGGGAAACATGTTGGCCTCCACTATCCTTGTCGAAAATCAATGAGCAATCGTGGCGGAGTGGCCATCATGATGACTTGGTGGGCCTGCGCGCAGCAGGCAATATGCCAGCACCCCGCCGTCCCTGTCCAAAAATGCAAAGTGGTCGCGGAGAGCGTGCGCATGAAAGTCTGGGTCATGAAAGTCACGATTTATCTTGGTTTCAGTTCCTTCCATGAGCCTCTGAGTTCGGCGCATCCTGACGTTTGAGTTTCCGAGCGATGATTCTGCAAATACCCTTTCGGTTCTATTGTGAAGATGACAGAGGCCATTGCATGGGCACGTGTCTGATGGAGGCTCAGTGAACTGTCATGCGTTGGTCTTACCACCCTTGATGCGCGACCTTGTGGTCTTACGTCTTTCTGGCCAGCTCGCTCCGAATGATTAAACTTTCAAGGCTTACTATTTGCTGATTGCAGTGACGAGTGAAACACCTGAGACATGTAGATGAAGCAGAGGGGCTCCCAATGCACTATTCTTCACGCTTGCGCATTTTGCATACAAATTTCTGCCAGCGCGCGTTCAGGGCACATCTTTTCATTAGTTTCTAAGTGCGCATCCACGTGATAATTTTACATCAAGGGCGCGCGATGTGCTTGTCTCAGTGCTCATTGCCCTGATCGCTCCTGTTGATAAAACATTAGGCTGAAACATTGCTGCTTGCAGGGGCGAGGAAAACACCTGAGACATGTAGATGAAGGAGGGGTGCTCCCAATGCACTACTTCACGCTTGCGCACTCAGCAAAAATGATTTCTGCTAGCGCGCGTGCAGAGCACATATGATCCGTTCGTTTTAACATGCGCATCCACGTGATAGTTTGACATCAGGGATGCGCGTCGTGCTTGTCTCCGTGCTCATTTCCCTGGGCGTTCCTAATGGTGAAACATTTCAGATATGTAAATATGGGCGAGGAGCGTCAAGCATTATCGCACGATTGTGTGGTATTTGTGCCGTTGTCCTGCCAAGTGGCATGGCATGCGTCATCTACCATGCAGTCGGTGATGTGCAGCTTATTTTGGCCCGTGCTGGTGCCGTTTGAGCTGGTTGCTATCTGCTTTGCGCGACAATCGCTTGATATTGATGGGCTTGTTTTTACTGATGGTTTGGCTTGCGTGCGTTTGTGCTCGTGTTTTTGCAGGGCGCTGGTTGCCTGATGAGAGTTTTGCAGTGTTGAGTCTCTGCGAGAAGTCACCATGTGCCTTGATTTCGCATCAGGGTCAGGTGCAGTTTCTTCCATGAACCTCTGAGTTCGATGCATCCCAGCGTTTGAGCTTCCGAGTGATTGCATTTGGTCACATCGCTTGTGCATTCGCTCTCTCCCCTCCCGCTGCCCCTTCCCCTCAAGCCTTTCTGCCGTGAACGTTTCATGGCCGCCTGGGTGCACGCAGCCGGCGGCTGGGTTCTCGGGGCGCTCTCCGAGCGCTGGACCGGGGCTGGCCGCGGCGGGGTCGCCGAGGTCTCGTGCCGCTGCGTGTTCGAGGGCTCGGACACCACCGACGGCCTGGTGGCCATCCTCCGGGAGCAGCTGGCACGCTGCGGCCCGGAGCACCTGCAGGGGGTCGCGTGCCAGCCCTGCCCGCCGTGCCCGCTTCCGCCTGGGCACTACACGGGGCTCGACCTCTGCGGCGCGGCCGTGGTGGGCGTGGCCCTTGGCGCTGGGCTGGCGACAGCGGCCTGGCTGGCGGCTGGAGCGCCGGCTCGGCCGGCAGCGAGGGCGCGGTCCCTCGCCGTCGAGGACGACGCCGGCGGCACGCACGTCGCGACGCCGTCGGCTCTCGGGCGAGGCCGGCGGGCTCCAGGCACCCGCACTGACTAGGGGCCGCCATGGCCCGAGCGCTGGACACGCCGTTCAGCCAGTGCCTCGTCAGGTACGAGGACGACGAGAACTTTCAGTGGCATCATCGAGTCCTGTTGGTGAAAGGAGACGCCCAGAAGTGGATCTGGCTCACGCCGGACGGGGAGGTGGCCTTCGTGGACTTGGCCACCTTTCGGGTGCTGGCCCTTCGGAGGTCGGGACCGTTCCCAGCTCGGCATGCTGGGAACATCTACGCTTTCGACGACGTGGCGGCGGAGGATATGCAGGGCTACCTCGAGGAGGCCAGGGCCCTCGGCACGATCCTCGGGTTCGACCTCGCGGGCGTCGTGGGCCTCCCGGGCGACAACTGGTACGTGAGCGACCCCACCTCGTCGCACTTCGGCGAGGAGGTGCCGCCCCAGGTGCTCGCCAACGAGGAGGTCCTGGTGCGGCGCGGGGACGTCGGGCTCGTGCGGCTCGACGACGTCTGGATCCACGCGATCAAGGTGGGCGAGGGGTAGAACTTCGACACTTACCTCGCGAGAGCTCGCGGGGGTGCTGGCCGGGACCCACGTGTCGTCGGCGACGAGAGGGACCAGGACGGTGGCAGGTACATCGACTTCCGCGACTCGGTCCGCCGCATGAAGGAGACGACGATCCCGGGCTGGCCTCTGCAAGGCCGCCGGGCCACGAGGGAGGCCGTGCTCTCCCTTCGCGACGGAGGGCAGGGCAACTGGGAGGAGCACCACACCACCTGGCTCCGACGCAGTGGGGTGGCCGAGCGTGGCAACGTGGCCCGCGAGCACCACATGATCTGCGTGTCCCTTCGGATGATGCAGCAGTTCGACCAGCTGGACCTGTTCAACATCGCGGGCGCCGAGTACCTCGTCAGGCGGCTCAAGCAGCTGGAGTCGGCCACCCGCAAGAACCCTCGGGCTCCCGACTTCGAGGGGCTCGACCTCATCCTCGACACGGGCGTCGACGACACGGGTGGCATGGTGCTGCCAGAGTTCGATGGATGGGTTGGCGATCAGGCGCGGGCCCGCGCCCAGACTATGAAGGCGAATCGGCAGTGGCAGGAGGAGAGGACGGCCGCGCAGCCCAAGGCGCCCCCGAAGGGGCCCAGAGGCGGCGGGGCCGACGCTGGCAAGTAGCAGGGGGCCGGCTGGCCCCCTCCTGGGGCTGGGCGTCCTGCGGCGCCCCGCCCTGCCTGGCTGCCGCCGCGGGTTCCTCCGCCGCGGCCGCCTCCGCGTCCTCCTCATGGCATCGGGATCTCGCTCCTCGCACGGGGACCCGCTGCCGCTTTCGGTCCCGGGGCCTGGCCCGCCGGTCGACCTCAGCGGGGCGCCGCGGTACCTGCGCCAGCGGGTGCTTCAGCGACGCTCTCGTGAACACCGTGTTCGTGAGGCAGTTCACTCGATCAACTGTCTCGCCGCCTGCGCGGTGCGCCATCGTGGCCGCGGGCCAGGTGGCGCTGCCGATTCAGGGACTTCGGGTTCGGCGACCTCGTCCTCGTGCGGTCGGCAGCTCGGCCGCTGCGTGGCGGAGTACGGCCCTCGCTCGGCAGACCTTCACCCTCGCGGAGCCCTTCAGGAGCTCCTCAAGTCCGACTCGCTCTACGGTGGCGCGCCGTCCAAGGTCGTCCCGTACGAGGAGTCCAAGCTCAAGTTCTGGCAGTCCTCGGTCACGCCTCGAGACGTGGAGGAGGTCTGCCCCAAGTTCGTCGTCGACGCCTTCCGCGACCCCGACGCCTACATCCGCAAGCCGGACCGCGTGGTGGAGCAAGACCTCGAGCTCCTGCCGCCGGTCAAGCCGTACTGGGACGAGCGGCTCGCCAGTGACGCCCGCCTTCGCCGGGACTTCCTCCTCAGGCTCGCGGAGCGCGGGCTGGTGGGCTTCCGGCGGCGGATCAGGTCACGCGTGGGGTGCTTCTTCGTCGAGAAGAAGGGCGGCTGGATCCGCCTGGTGGTCGACGCCCGCGACACCAATCGCACCCACTGGGCGCCCCCGCACGCCGCCCTCGGGACCCCGGCTGCCCTCGGCGAGCAGGACTGGTCCGATGCTGCGCTCTCGGACGCCGGCCGAGTTAGTGCCGACGGCTCGCCTGCCCAGATCTTCGGGTCGTCCCTCGACCTCCAGGACTCGTTCTACCAGTTCTTCTCGGAGCGCGTCGCGGAGGATTTCGGGATGGACTTTCCAGAGCGGGCGTCCTACTACCAGGTCTCCCACATCTGGACGCCCGACGGCCCGTCCCCTGTCGACCCCGACGAGCTCGTCTTCCCGGTCTTCCGCGGGGTGCCGATGGGGTGGTCCTGGGCACTCTGGGCCGTGCACTCGTCCGTCACGTCCTGGGTCTCGGACACGCTGCCGGGGGGTGCCCGACGCCTGCTGCTTGACAAGCAGCCGGCTCCCGTCGCGGCACCCTTCCGCCCCACCGGGTCGGTCTACGTGGACAACGTCTCGTTCCTGGGCCTCTCGAGCGACGACGTCGGGCACGCGCTGCAGGCCGCGAAGGACAAGCTCGACTCGCTCGGCATCGCGTACCACGAGGTCGAGGGTCCGGCCACGCACTTCACCACCGTCGGCGTCGAGTACGACGGGGGGCGGAGGCGGCTGCAGCATTCAGATCACCGAGCCTGGCGCCTCTATTTGGCCTGTCAGGAGCTCGAGCGCCCTGGGGTTCCACGCGCGGCCTGGCAGATCCGCGTGTTCCTCGGGCACTGTGTGCAGCACTGCCTGCTGTTGCGGCCGGCCCTCTCGATCTTCCGCCTGCTCTACCGCTTCGTGGACGCGCAGGGTCCTCCAGTCGCGCTGTCTGCTGGGGCCCGCCGGGAGATCCAGCTCTTCAGGGGGCTCATCTTCCAGGCCGTCGTCTTCCTGGACCGGCCGATGTCCTCCCTGGTCTTGTGCTCCGACTCGTCCGAGGCTGGCTACGCCCTCCATCGCCGACGTGCTGACGTTCGACTCCTTCGGCAGCTGGCTGCTACCCGGGAGAGGTGGAGGTTCGTCCCCGACGAGAAGCGCCCCGACGCGGCGCTCGGCGACGCCTTCTCCCCGGGCTGGGTGCCTGGTGCTGGTGGGGTGCTGGGAGAGCCGCCGGGCGCTACAGGCGTGGCCGTCTGGGCCCCGCCGCCGACGCGCTCGAGGAGGGCGCCCGGGGCGTGCTCAAAGGCCGGCTCAGACCCACTGTGCGGCCTGCAGGCGTCTCCGTGCCCGACAGCCTCGTCGATCCCAAGGACTGGTCTCTCATCGTGGAGGGCGCCTGGCGTCGCAGCGCCCCCATCCACCTGCTGGAGGGCCGCATCGCCCTGGGCGGCTTGCGACACGCCGCCCGGCAGGTCGACTGCCACGGCTCCCGGGTGCTCAGCCTGGGCGACAACATGTCGGAGCTCCTTTCCGTCGAGAAGGGGCGGGCCGTGGACCACGGCCTCGCCTGTCTGTGCCGGCGGGCCGCCGCCTACCAGATCGCCTGCGGGATCTCTTGGCGGCGCCGGCACCTCGACACGGACCGCAACCTCAGTGACGCGGGGTCGAGGAAGGCGCTCCAGGGCGTCTACCGCCCAGGACAGCGGCGGGTTGGCGGCAGGTCGGAGAGGCCCGCCCTGCCCGCTGGGTGCCCGCAGTCTGCGCCCCCGGCGCCGGCCCCGCCGGCGCCCTCGGCGACCGCCAGCTGGCCAGTCGCCGAGGAGGCTTGCGAGCCTCCCCCCGCGGCGCGGCTGCGCGGCGGCCGTCTGCAGACCCGCCCGCCGCGGCCGCCGCCGCGGGCATCTGGGGCTGCTGGCCGCCGCGGGCCGCGGCGCGGCCCACGGCCACAAGAGGGGCCCGCAGCCGGCGCCCCTGGCCGCCCTGCACGCGAGGCGACGATCGACGAGGCCGAGGGGGCCCGCGACCCGTCGCCGCCTGCGGCCTGCCCACGCGGGCGCCGCCCACGGCCGCGGCCGGTGCCCCCGCCGCGGCCTGCTGGGGCCCTCGGACGAGTCGGACGGCGACTCGCGCCGGGGCCTCGGCGCCCCTCTTCCGAGCGGGCCCCGCCACGTCTGGGCCGCTTCGGGCCGCGCACGCGCGTCGGGAGCGCGCCGCGCGGGCCGCCTGCCCTCGGGAGCCTTCGCTTGCATGCCCGGCCTGGCCGAAAATGGACGACAGAGCCTCCCGGGCTGCCGCCCCCTCCGCCCCCGCCGTTCGTCGCGGTCGAGCCGGCTCGTGTTCCTGTACCTCGGGTTCGTGGACGTCGGGCGGCTCTCGAGATCTTCTCGGGGGGGGGCTCGCTGGACGGGGGCTCTCGCGCAGCTCGGTCTGGCGGTCGCGGCCCCGGTCGACATCAAGTTCGGTGGCTGGGGCGACCTGCTTCGGCCCAGCATCGAGTCCGTCGTTCGCCAGTGGATCGTCTCTCGCAAGGTCTGGTTCGTGCACTTCGGGACTCCGTGCGCTCCGTGGTCAGTTGCTCGTCGTGGGGCCAATGATACGTCTGCTATACGTGCCGGTCGGCGGTGTGCTCATGTCACTCTTCGTCTACTTCGTTTGTGCGTTCAGTTCGGCGTCAGGTGGTCCCTCGAGAACCCCCGGGGTTCCCGGCTCTTCTCTTGGGAGCCTCTCCAGAAGTTCCTGTCCGAGCATAGCAAGGTCTCCGTGGTATATGACTGCTGTCGGTTTGGAGCCCCGTACCAGAAGCCCACCAGGATTGAGTCTGACCTCCCCGAGCTCGGTACCCTTGAAAGGCGTTGTCTTGGAGGTCATGCCCACGAGCATCTTCAGGGGAAGGTCAAGGTCCGTGATCGCCAGGGTCGGCTCAAGCAGTTCTGGCGCACGACCCTGGCTGGCGCCTACCCTCCTGGTGCCTGCCACAGCGCCGCTCGGGCCCTGGCGCGCGCGGCGCCCGCGGCAGCTTGGCGACAAGATGGGGATCCACTGCTGCCCGGTCACTGGGAGACTCAGCTCCGCCGTGCAGCCAAGATGGACGACTTCCAGCCGTCCCTCGAGTGCCCCAGCTGCCCGCGGAAGTGGGTCGCGCTCTGGCCCCCCGACGCCGAGGGCTGGGGGCGCTTCGTCGGCCTCCCGCGGCCGCGGGCAAGGCCGAAGCCTCGGCAGAGGCCGGGCGTCGGCTGCCCGGGCCCGCCAGGTGCCTGCTGACTCCTCGCCGGGCTTCCTGCGGCGCTCGCAGGTGCGGCCGGCCACTCAGGCCCGCTACCTCGCCAGCGTCGTCGCGTTCGCCACGGCCATGGGCGTTGTCGCCGACCGCTGGGTGAGCAAAGACCTTCCCCTGGTGGACACGCTCCTCGAGGAGTGCTTCGAGCAGCTCTACGTCGACGCCGGCAGCAAGAGCGCGGCCCGCTACACCTTGGCCGCACTGGCCTACCGCTTCAGCGTGTCGCTTCGAGCCCCGGACGTCTTCCCAAAGGCGAAGGGGGCCCTCTCTGGCTGGGGCAAGCTCGAGCCGGACGTCACCTCGGAGCCGCTCTGCTGGGCGGCAGCGTGCCTGATGGCCTTGTACCTGGCCGGCCTCAACACTGAGATCGCCCTGCAGGCCGCCCGCGGCCTGGTGGTACAGTTCGACACGTACTTGCGCCCAGGCGAGCTGCTGGACCTTCGCGTGCCCTGCTGCATCCTGCCGCAGCCGAGTGCCGGCTCAGGCTACAACAAGATGGGGCTCGTCGTCGGTGCCTCCGCGCTCGTCATGGGCGACGACGTGCACACTCGCGTGACCAAGACTGGCCTCCAGGACGACACCGTGCTCATCGATGGCCAGTCACGTGCTGGCGTGGCCGGCGCCCTCGTGGCCCTCGTCAAGAGCGCCAGCCAAGCCCGGCAGGGGCGCCTCATGTTCCTCCACTCGTACGCGTCGTACAACCGCTTGCTCAAGAAGGCCGCCGTCGCCGTCGGCCTCCCGACCAAGGTGACAGCGCACCTCCCCCGGCACGGCGGTCCGTCGGAGGACTACTTGAGGGGCGCCCGCTCGCTAGCCGACATTCAGACTCGTGGCAGGTGGGCGAGCTTCCGTTCAGTCCAGCGCTATCAAAAGAGCGGCCGAGCACTTGCTTCTTTCAGACGCCTCTCGGCCGCCGTCAAGGCAGAGGCTAAGCGTGCAGAGGCCATGCAGTTATCTTTCCTTTCCTGAGTTGCGTCCCAACGTTCAGCCCGCTGTAATGTTCCTTCGGCATGCCAATGGAGTTGATATGGGATATACTCCAGCGTTCGATATGGGTTTGATTTCAGGTCTGGCCAGACTGTCAGATTTCTCGAGCTCCCCGGCCGTGTGGGCCAGTGTTCTCTCGGTTTTTCAGCTCTGCCGTCAGCCGCCATCGCAAGTGTACTCAGGTGTGGGCCTGAGCTCTCGGCGTTGCAAAAAGAAATGAAAGTCCTCGTCACGCCAGCTGTCTTTTTCCGTTAGGCTGACGCCGTTCCGAGTCTCTTGGGACCCACGCCCTGGGAGGGGTGTCCGTTCAGATTGCATTGCATTTGGTCACATCGCTTGTGCATTCGCTCTCTCCCCTCCCGCTGCCCCTTCCCCTCAAGCCTTTCTGCCGTCCCGCCCTTCCCACCCTGGGAAACGCTGGAGTGGAAGGCAAGTAGCTTGGACTTCTGCGAATTCGGGTTTGATTTCAGGTCTGGCCAGACTGTCAGATTTCTCGAGCTCCCCGGCCGTGTGGGCCAGTGTGCTCTCGGTTTTTCAGCTCTGCCGTCAGCCGCCATCGCAAGTGTACTCAGGTGTGGGCCTGAGCTCTCGGCGTTGCAAAAAGAAATGAAAGTCCTCGTCACGCCAGCTGTCTTTTTCCGTTAGGCTGACGCCGTTCCGAGTCTCTTGGGACCCACGCCCTGGGAGGGGTGTCCGTTCAGATTGCATGATTATGCAAATCCCCTTTTGGTTCTGATTTGAAGATGATCGAGGCCACTGCATGGTCATTTGTCTGATGGAGGCTCAGTGAACTGTCATGCGTTGGTCTTGCCAACTTTGATGCGCGACCTTGTGGTCTTACATCTTTTCGGTCTGCTCTTTCCGAATGATTGAACTTTCAAGCCTTAATATTTGCTGATTGCAGTGACGAGGGAACCACCTGAGACATGTAGATGAAGGAGGGGGGCTCCCAATGCACTATTCTTCACGCTTCGCGTATCCCCACCAGCCCATCTAGACACGATGCCTAGGGGAGTTGCCCTTATCGGGGGAGAAACATGTTGGCCTCCACCATCCTTGTCGAAAGCCAACGAACAATTGTGGCGGAGTGGCCATCATGATGATTTGGTGGGCTTGCACGCAGCAGGCAATATCCTGGTACCCTAGCGTCCCTGTCCAAAACAAAAGCGAAGTGGTCACGGAGAGCGTGCGCATGAAAATCTGGGTCTTGAACGTCACGATTTGTCTTGGTTTCACGACTGGGTTAAGGGCAGTTTCTTCCATGAACCTCTGAGGTCGGTGCACCCTGGAGTTTGAGTTTCCGAGCGATGATTCTGCACATCTTCTTCTGGTTTTGATTTGTAGATGATCGAGGCCACTGCGTTGGCACGTGTCTGATGGAGGCTCAGTAAACTGTCATGCGTTGGTCTTGCCAACCTTTGATGCGCGACCTTGTGGTCTTACATCTTTCTGGCCTGCACGCTCCGAATGATTAAACTTTCAAGGCTTAATCTTTGCTGACTGCAATGACGAGGAAAATACCTGAGACATGTAGATGAAGGAGGGGGGCTCCCAATGCACTACTTCACGCTAGCGCACTCAGCAACAATGATTTCTGCTTGCGCTCGTGCAGGGTACATATGTTTCGTTAGTTTTCGAATCCGCATCCACGTGATAGTTTGACATCAGCGGCGCGCGATGCGCCTGTCTCAGTCCTTATGTCCCTATGCGCTCCTAGAGATGAAACGTGCAAGGCATAAACGTTGCTGCTTGCAATGACGAGCAGCAACTCTTAGACATGTACATGAAGGAGATTAGCGTCAACTGGTATCGCATGATGGTCTAGTGTTCGTGCCGTTGTCTTGCCAACGGCATGGCTGTCGTATCGTCACGCGTCATCTACCATGCAGTCGGTGATGTGCAGCTTAGTTTGGCCCGTGCTGGTGCCGTTTGAGCTGGGTGCTATCTGCCTTGCGCGACTATAGCTTGATATTAATGGGCTTGTTTTTACTGATGGTTTGGCTTGCGTGCGTATGTGTTTGTGTTTATGCAGGGCGCTGGTTGCCTCATGAGAGTTTCCGGTGTTGAATATCTGCGAGAAGTCACCATGTGCCTTGGTTTCACGACAGGGTCAAGTGCAGTTTCTTCCATGAGCCTCTGAGTTCGACGCATCCTGGCGTTCGAGCTCCCGAGTGATGATTATGCAAATCCCCTTTTGGTTCTGATTTGAAGATGATCGAGGCCACTGCATGGTCATGTGTCTGACGGAGGCTCAGTAAACTGTCATGCGTTGGTCTTACCACCCGTGATGCGCGACCTTGTGGTCTTACATTTTTTCGTCTTGCTCGCTCCGAATGATTAAACGTTGAAGGCTTAATCTTTGCTGATTGCAGTGACGAGTAGAACACCTGAGACATGTAGATGAAGGAGGGGGGCTCCCAATGCACTATTATTCACGCTTCGCGTACCCCCACAAGCCCATCCAGACACGATGCCTAGGGGAGTTGCCCTTATCGGGGGAGCGTGGCGTCATTGGGAGAGCTCCAGGCGCCTCTGTGGCACAGAGGTCTCTTGGAGGCCTCTCGGAGTCTCGTGGGATGTCCCCTGGAGACCTCTTGGCAGCCTCTTGGGGCGTCTTGGGGGCCTCTTGGCGGCTCTTGGTGGCCTCTTGGGGCGTCTTGAGTGCCAATTGGGAGTCTCGTGAGGAGGCCTCTTCGGGGCCACTTGGAGGTCTCTGGGGGCTTCTTGTGGGCTCACTCCCAACCGCCCTCCCAACACATAAGTGGTACCCGAGTCTCATCATATTCAGCTGTCGTCTTTGGATGGACAGCTACTGGGAACCAATGCAGACCCAGGCGCGCGACGCTGTGGCGAGGTGCGCCACGCGTGCCAGGCGCTCACGCGCACCGGGCGCGCCAGGCCCCAGAGGCCCAAGCGTGCCAGGCATGCCTGGTGCGCCCGATGTGCCACGTGCTCCACGTCCGCCAAGTATGCCGCACGCTCCAGCCGCGTCAGGTGCGCTGCGTTCGGGGCACGCGCAGAGTGTGCCAGGCGCGCCCGCGCACATCGGGAAACATGTTGGTCTCCACCATCCTTGCCGAGGACCAAAGGAGAATCGTGGCGGATTGGCCATCATGATGACTTGGTGGGCCTGCGCGCAGCAGGCAACATGCCAGCACCCCGCCGTCCCTGTCCAAAACAAATGCAAAGTGGTCGCGGAGAGCGTGCGCATGAAAGTCTGGATCTTGAACTTCACGATTTGTCTTTGTCTCACGACCGGGTTAAGGACATTTTCTTCCATGAGCCTCTGAGTTCGGTGCATCCAGGCGTTTGAGTTTCCGAGCGATGATTCTGCAAATGCCCTTTCGGTTCTGATTTGAAGACGATCGAGGCCATTGCATTGGCACGTGTCTGATGGAGGCTCAGTAAACTGTCATGCGTTGGTCTTATCAATCTTGATGCGCGACCTTTTGGTCTTACATCTTGATGGTCTGCTCGCTCCGAATGATTAAACTATCAAGGCTTAATCTTTGCTGATTGCAGTGACGAGGGAAACATCTGAGACATGTAGATGAAGGAGGTGGGCTCCCAATGCACTACTTCACGCTTGTGCATTTTGCATACAATTTTTTGCCAGCGCGCGTTCAGGGCACATATGCTTCAGTAGTGTCTAAGTGCGCATCCACGTGATAGCTTGACATCACGGGGGCGCGATGTCCTGGTTTTAGTGCTCATTGCCCTGAGTGCTCCTGTTCATAGTGCACCTAAGACTTAAACGCTGCTGCTTGCAATGACGAGCAGCAGTTCTTAGACATGTATATGACGGAGAGGAGCGTGAACCTTTATCGCACGATGGTATAGTCTTTGTGTCGTTGCTTTGCCAAGTTGCACGGCTGTCATAGCGTCATGCGTAGTCTACCCTGCAGTCGGTGACGCGCAGCTTATTTTGGCCCGTGCTGGTGCCTTAGAGCTGGTTGCTATCTGCCTTGCGCGATTATAGCTTGCGTGGGCACGTGTCTGATGGAGGCTCAGTAAACTGTCATTCGTTTACCAGACTTGATGTGCGACCTTTTGGTCTTACCTCTTTTCGGTCTGCTCGCTCCGAATGATTAAACTTTCAAGGCTTAATCTTTGCTGATTGCAATGACGAGTAAAACACCTGAGACATGTAGATGAAGGAGGGGGGCCTCCCAATGTACTACTTCACGCTTGCGCACTCAGCAACAACGATTTTTGCTAGCGCGCGTGCAGAGCTCATAAGCTCCATTAGTTTTAGCATGCGCATCCACGTGATAGTTTGACATCAGGGGTGCGCGACGTGCTTGTCCGTGCTCATTTCCCTGGGCGCTGCTAATGGTGAAACATGTCAGGAGAGTCAACCATTATCGCACGATTATGATACTTTTGCCGTTGTCCAGCCAACTAGCATGGCTGTTACAGCCCCATGCGTCATCTACCATGCAGTCGGTGATGTGCAGCTTATTTTGGCCCGTGCTGGTGCCGTTTGAGCTGGTTGCCATCTGCCTTGGGCGACTATAATTTGATATCTGTGGGCTTGTTTTTACTGATGGTTTGGCTTGCGTGCGTATGTGTTCGTGTTTATGCAGGGCACTGGTTTCCCGATGAGAGTTTTGCAGTGTTGAATGTCTGCGAGAAGTCACCATATGCCTTGGTTTCACGACAGGGTCAAGTGCAGTTTCTTCTGCAATGGGCCTCTGAGTTCGATGCATCCCAGCGTTTGAGCTTCCGAGTGATGATTCTGCACATCCGCTTTTGGTTCTGATTTGCAGATGATCGAGGCCACTGCATGGTCATGTGTCTGATGGAGGCTCAGTAAACTGCCATGCGATGGTCTTACCACCCGTGATGCGCGACCTTTTGGTCTTATTTTTTTCCGTCTTGCTCGCTCCGAATGATTAAATTTTCAAGACTTAATATTTGCTGATTGCACTGACGAGGAAAACACCTGAGACATGTAGATTAAGGAGGGGGGCTCCCAATGCACTATCCTTAACGCTTCGCGTATCCCCACCAGCTTCCTGGCAGCCCCAGTAACTTGCAGTCCCCACCCCCGGCGCTGCTGCACTGCTTCGGCGCAGCCGCTTCCCCCGGCGGTAGGTCCTGCTTAGCTCCGCGCGCGCGCCGGCAATTAGTTCCGCTCATAGCCCGAGCCGACTCGACTCGCCGCTGGCGCCTTCGTCTGCGGTTGCGACAAAAATTATCCCCACCAGCCATCCAGAGACGATGCCTAGGGGAGTTGCCCTTATCGAGAGAACGTGGCGTCATTAGGAGAGCTCGGGGGGCCTCTGGGACAGAGGTCTCTTGGATGCCTCTCGGAGTCTCGTGGGATGTCCCCTGGGGGCCTCTTGGCGGCCACTTGGGGCGTCTTGAGGGCTTCTTGGCGGCTCTTGGTGGCCTCTTGGGGCGTCTTGAGTACCACTTGGGAGTCTCGTGAGGCCTCTTCGGGGCCACTTGGAGGTCTCTGGGGGCTTCTTGTGGGCTCACTCCCACCCGCCCTCCCAACACATAAGTGGTACCCGAGTCTCATCATATTCAGCTGTCGACTTTGGATGGACAGCTACTGGGAACCAATGCAGACCCCAGGCGCGCGACGCTGTGGCGAGGTGCGCCACGCGTGCCAGGCGCTCCACGCGCACCGGGCGCGCCAGGCCCCAGAGGCCCAAGCGTGCCAGGCACGCCTGGTGCGCCCGATGTGCCACGTGCTCCACGTCCGCCAAGTGTGCCGCACGCTCCAGCCGCGTCAGGTGCGCTGCGTTCGGGGCTCGCGCAGAGTGTGCCAGGCGCGCCCGCGCACATCGGGAAACATGTTGGCCTCCACCATCCTTGTCGAAAACCGATGAGCAATCGTGGCGGAGTGGCCATCATGATGACTTGGTGGGCCTGCACGCAGCAGGCAACATGCCAGCACCCCGCCGTCCCTGTCCAAAAATGCAAAGTGGTCGCGGAGAGCGTGCGCATGAAAGTCTGGGTCATGAAAGTCACGATTTATCTTGGTTTCAGTTCCTTCCATGAGCCTCTGAGTTCGGCGCATCCTGACGTTTGAGTTTCCGAGCGATGATTCTGCAAATACCCTTTCGGTTCTATTGTGAAGATGACAGAGGCCATTGCATGGGCACGTGTCTGATGGAGGCTCAGTGAACTGTCATGCGTTGGTCTTACCACCCTTGATGCGCGACCTTGTGGTCTTACATCTTTCTGGCCAGCTCGCTCCGAATGATTAAACTTTCAAGGCTTACTATTTGCTGATTGCAGTGACGAGTGAAACACCTGAGACATGTAAATGAAGCAGAGGGGCTCCCAATGCACTATTCTTCACGCTTGCGCATTTTGCATACAAATTTCTGCCAGCGCGCGTTCAGGGCACATCTTTTCATTAGTTTCTAAGTGCGCATCCACGTGATAATTTTACATCAAGGGCGCGCGATGTGCTTGTCTCAGTGCTCATTGCCCTGATCGCTCCTGTTGATAAAACATTAGGCTGAAACATTGCTGCTTGCAGGGGCGAGGAAAACACCTGAGACATGTAGATGAAGGAGGGGTGCTCCCAATGCACTACTTCACGCTTGCGCACTCAGCAAAAATGATTTCTGCTAGCGCGCGTGCAGAGCACATGTGCTCCGTTCGTTTTAACATGCGCATCCACGTGATAGTTTGATATCAGGGATGCGCGACGTGCTTGCCTCCGTGCTCATTTCCCTGGGCGTTCCTGATGGTGAAACATTTCAGATATGTAAATATGGGCGACGAGCGTCAAGCATTATCGCACGATTGTGTGGTATTTGTGCCGTTGTCCTGCCAACTGGCATGGCATGCGTCATCTACCATGCAGTCGGTGATGTGCAGCTTATTTTGGCCCGTGCTTGTGCCGTTTGAGCTGGTTGCTATCTGCTTTGCGCGACAATCGCTTGATATTGATGGGCTTGTTTTTACTGATGGTTTGGCTGGCTTGCGTGCGTTTGTGCTCGTGTTTTTGCAGGGCGCTGGTTGCCTGATGAGAGTTTTGCAGTGTTGAGTCTCTGCGAGAAGTCACCATGTGCCTTGATTTCGCATCAGGGTCAGGTGCAGTTTCTTCCATGAACCTCTGAGTTCGATGCATCCCAGCGTTTGAGCTTCCGAGTGATGATTATGCAAATCCCCTTTTGGTTCTGATTTGAAGATGATCGAGGCCACTGCATGGTCATGTGTCTGATGGAGGCTCAGTGAACTGTCATGCGTTGGTCTTACCAACCTTGATGCGCGACCTGTTGGTCTTACATCTTTCTGGCCTGCTCGCTCCGAATGATTAAACTTTCAAGGCTTAATATTTGCTGATTGCAGTGACGAGGAAAACACCTGAGACATGTAGATGAAGGAGGGGGGCTCCCAATGCAATATTCTTCACGCTTCGCGTATCCCCACCAGCCCATCCAGACACGATGCCTAGGGGAGTTGCCCTTATCGGGGGAGAAACATGTTGGCCTCCACCATCCTTGTCGAAAGCCAACGAACAATTGTGGCGGAGTGGCCATCATGATGAGACACAGGATGGCCTAGCGGGGAGTTGCCCTTATCGGGGCAGTTTCTTCCATGAAACATGTTGGCCTCCACCATCCTTGTCGAAAGCCAACGAACAATTGTGGCGGAGTGGCCATCATGATGATTTGGTGGGCTTGCACGCAGCAGGCAATATCCTGGTACCCTAGCGTCCCTGTCCAAAACAAAAGCGAAGTGGTCACGGAGAGCGTGCGCATGAAAGTCTGGGTCTTGAACGTCACGATTTGTCTTGGTTTCACGACCGGGTTAAGGGCAGTTTCTTCCATGAACCTCTGAGGTCGGTGCATCCTGGAGTTTGAGTTTCCGAGCGATGATTCTGCACATCTTCTTCTGGTTTTGATTTGTAGATGATCGAGGCCACTGCGTTGGCACGTGTCTGATGGAGGCTCAGTAAACTGTCATGCGTTGGTCTTACCAACCTTTGATGCGCGACCTTTTGGTCTTACATCTTTCTGGCCTGCTCGCTCCGAATGATTAAACTTTCAAGGCTTAATCTTTGCTGACTGCAATGACGAGGAAAATACCTGAGACATGTAGATGAAGGAGGGGGGCTCCCAATGCACTACTTCACGCTAGCGCACTCAGCAACAATGATTTCTGCTTGCGCTCGTGCAGGGTACATATGTTTCGTTAGTTTTCGAATCCGCATCCACGTGATAGTTTGACATCAGCGGCGCGCGATGTGCCTGTCTCAGTGCTTATGTCCCTATGCGCTCCTAGAGATGAAACGTGCAAGGCTTAAACGTTGCTGCTTGCAATGACGAGCAGCAACTCTTAGACATGTACATGAAGGAGATTAGCGTCAACTGGTATCGCATGATGGTCTAGTGTTCGTGCCGTTGTCTTGCCAACGGCATGGCTGTCGTATCGTCACGCGTCATCTACCATGCAGTCGGTGATGTGCATCTTAGTTTGGCCCGTGCTGGTGCCGTTTGAGCTGGGTGCTATCTGCCTTGCGCGACTATAGCTTGATATTAATGGGCTTGTTTTTACTGATGGTTTGGCTTGCGTGCGTATGTGTTTGTGTTTATGCAGGGCGCTGGTTGCCTGATGAGAGTTTCCGGTGTTGAATATCTGCGAGAAGTCACCATGCGCCTTGGTTTCACGACAGGGTCAAGTGCAGTTTCTTCCATGAGCCTCTGAGTTCGACGCATCCTGGCGTTCGAGCTCCCGAGTGATGATTATGCAAATCCCCTTTTGGTTCTGATTTGAAGATGATCGAGGCCACTGCATGGTCATGTGTCTGACGGAGGCTCAGTAAACTGTCATGCGTTGGTCTTACCACCCGTGATGCGCGACCTTTTGGTCTTACATTTTTTCGTCTTGCTCGCTCCGAATGATTAAACGTTGAAGGCTTAATCTTTGCTGATTGCAGTGACGAGTAGAACACCTGAGACATGTAGATGAAGGAGGGGGGGCTCCCAATGCACTATTCTTCACGCTTCGCGTACCCCCACAAGCCCATCCAGACACGATGCCTAGGGGAGTTGCCCTTATCGGGGGAGCGTGGCGTCATTGGGAGAGCTCCAGGCGCCTCTGTGGCACAGAGGTCTCTTGGAGGCCTCTCGGAGTCTCGTGGGATGTCCCCTGGAGACCTCTTGGCAGCCTCTTGGGGCGTCTTGGGGGCCTCTTGGCGGCTCTTGGTGGCCTCTTGGGGCGTCTTGAGTGCCAATTGGGAGTCTCGTGAGGAGGCCTCTTCGGGGCCACTTGGAGGTCTCTGGGGGCTTCTTGTGGGCTCACTCCCACCCGCCCTCCCAACACATAAGTGGTACCCGAGTCTCATCATATTCAGCTGTCGTCTTTGGATGGACAGCTACTGGGAACCAATGCAGACCCAGGCGCGCGACGCTGTGGCGAGGTGCGCCACGCGTGCCAGGCGCTCCACGCGCACCGGGCGCGCCAGGCCCCAGAGGCCCAAGCGTGCCAGGCACGCCTGGTGCGCCCGATGTGCCACGTGCTCCACGTCCGCCAAGTATGCCGCACGCTCCAGCCGCGTCAGGTGCGCTGCGTTCGGGGCACGCGCAGAGTGTGCCAGGCGCGCCCGCGCACATCGGGAAACATGTTGACCTCCACCATCCCTGTTGAAAACCGACGAACAATCGTGGCGGAGTGGCCATCATGATGACTTGGTGGGCCTGCACGCAGCAGGCAACATGCCAGCACCCCGCCGTCCCTGTCCAAAAATGTAAAGTGGTCGCGGAGAGCGTGCGCATGAAAGTCTGGATCTTGAACGTCACGATTTTCTTGATTTCAGTTCCTTCCATGAGCCTCTGAGTTTGGCGCATCCTGGCGTCTGAGTTTCCGAGCGATGATTCTGCACATACCCTTTTGGTTCTGATTTGTAGATGATCGAGGCCACTGCATGGGCACGTGTCTGTTGGAGGCCCAGTAAACTGTCATGCGTTGGTCGTATCAATCTTGATGCGCGACTTTTTGGTCTTACATCTTTTCGTCCTGCACGCTCCGAATGAAACTTTCAAGGCTTAATCTTTGCTGATTGCAATGACGAGGAAAACCCCTGAGACATGTAGCTTGCGCAGTCAGCAAAAACGATTTTTGCTAGCGCGCGTGCAGGGCACATATGCTCCATTAGTTTTAACATGCGCATCCACGTGATAGTTTGACATCAGGGATGAGCGACGTGCTTGTCTCCGTGCTCATTTCCCTGGGCGCTGCTAATGGTGAAACATTTCAGACATGTAATTATGGGCGAGGAGCGTCAACCATTATCGCACGATTGTATGGTATTTGTGCCATTGTCTTGCCAACTGACATGGCTGTTATAGCGTCATGCGTCATCTACCATGCAGTCGGTGATGTGCAGCTTATTTTGGCCCGTGCTGGTGCCGTTTGAGGTGGTTGCCATCTGCCTTGCGCGACTATGGCTTGATATTTGTTTGTGGTCTTGTTTTTACTGATGGTTTGGCTTGCGTGCGTATGTGCTTGTGTTTATGCAGGGCGCTGATTTCCTGATGAGAGTCTTGCAGTGTTGGATATCTGCGAGAAGTCACCATGTGCCTTGGTTTTACGACAGGGTCAAGTGCAGTTTCTGCCATGAGCCTCTGAGTTCGATGCATCCCAGCGTTGGAGCTTCCGAGTGATGATTCTGCAAATCCCCTTTTGGTTCTGATTTGAAGATGATCGAGGCCACTGCATGGTCATGTGTCTGATGGAGGCTCAGTAAACTGCCATGCGATGGTCTTACCACCCTTGATGCGCGACCTTCTGGTCTTACATCTTTTCGTCCTGCTCGCTCCGAATGATTAAACTTTCAAGGCTTAATCTTTGCTGATTTCAGTGACGAGTAGAACACCTGAGACATGTAGATGAAGGAGGGGGGCTCCCAATGCACTATTCTTAACTCTTCGCGTACCCCCAGCCCATCCAGACACGATGCCTAGGGGAGTTGCCCTTATCGGGGGAGCGTGGCGTCATAAGAAGAGCTGGGCGGGGCCTCTGTGGGACAGAGGCCTCTTGGAGGCCTCTCGGAGTCTCGTGGGATATCCCCTGGGGGCCTGTTGGCGGCCTCTTGGGGCGTCTTGGGGGCCTCGTGGCGGCTCTTGGTGGCCTCTTGGGGCGTCTTGAGTGCCAATTGGGAGTCTCGTGAGGCCTCTTTGGGGTTTCTTTGGGGTCTCTGGGGGCTTCTCGCGGGCTCACTCCCAGCCGCCCTCCCAACACATAAGTGGTACCCAAGTCTCAGCATATTCAGCTGTCGACTTTGGATGGACAGCTATTGGGAACCAATGGAGACCCCAGGCGCGCGACGCTGGGGCGAGGTGCGCCACGCGTGCCAGGCGCTCCACGCGTGCCAGGCGCGCCACGCGCACCGGGCGCGCCAGGCCCCAGAAGTTCAAGCGTGCCAGGCACGCCTGGTGCGCCCGATGTGCCACGTGCTCCACGTCCGCCAAGTGTGCCGCACGCTCCAGCCGCGTCAGGTGCGCCGCGTTCGGGGCACGCGCAGAGTGTGCCAGGCGTGCCCGCGCACATCGGGAAACATGTTGGTCTCCACCATCCTTGTCGAAAATCAATGAGCAATCGTGGCGGAGTGGCCATCATGATGACTTGGTGGGCCTGCACGCAGCAGGCAACATGCCAGCACCCCGCCGTCCCTGTCCAAAACAAATGCAAAGTGGTCGCGGAGAGCGTGCGCATGAAAGTCTGGGTCATGAAAGTCACGATTTATCTTGGTTTCAGTTCCTTCCATGAGCCTCTGAGTTCGGCGCATCCTGACGTTTGAGTTTCCGAGCGATGATTCTGCAAATACCCTTTCGGTTCTATTGTGAAGATGACAGAGGCCATTGCATGGGCACGTGTCTGATGGAGGCTCAGTGAACTGTCATGCGTTGGTCTTACCACCCTTGATGCGCGACCTTGTGGTCTTACATCTTTCTGGCCAGCTCGCTCCGAATGATTAAACTTTCAAGGCTTAATATTTGCTGATTGCAGTGACGAGTGAAACACCTGAGACATGTAGATGAAGCAGAGGGGCTCCCAATGCACTATTCTTCACGCTTGTGCATTTTGCATACAAATTTCTGCCAGCGCGCGTTCAGGGCACATCTTTTCATTAGTTTCTAAGTGCGCATCCACGTGATAATTTTACATCAAGGGCGCGCGATATGCTTGTCTCAGTGCTCATTGCCCTGATCGCTCCTGTTGATAAAACATTAGGCTGAAACATTGCTGCTTGCAGGGGCGAGGAAAACACCTGAGACATATAGATGAAGGAGGGGTGCTCCCAATGCACTACTTCACGCTTGCGCACTCAGCAAAAATGATTTCTGCTAGCGCGCGTGCAGAGCACATATGCTCCGTTCGTTTTAACATGCGCATCCACGTGATAGTTTGACATCAGGGATGCGCGACGTGCTTGTCTCCGTGCTCATTTCCCTGGGCGTTCCTAATGGTGAAACATTTCAGATATGTAAATATAGGCGAGGAGCGTCAAGCATTATCGCACGATTGTGTGGTATTTGTGCCGTTGTCCAGCCAACTGGCATGGCATGCGTCATCTACCATGCAGTCGGTGATGTGCAGCTTATTTTGGCCCGTGCTGGTGCCGTTTGAGCTGGTTGCTATCTGCTTTGCGCGACAATCGCTTGATATTGATGGGCTTGTTTTTACTGATGGTTTGGCTTGCGTGCGTATGTGTTTGTGTTTTTGCAGGGCGCTGCTTGCCTGATGAGAGTTTTGCAGTGTTGAGTCTCTGCGAGAAGTCACCATGTGCCTTGATTTCGCATCAGGGTCAGGTGCAGTTTCTTCCATGAACCTCTGAGTTCGATGCATCCCAGCGTTTGAGCTTCCGAGTGATGATTATGCAAATCCCCTTTTGGTTCTGATTTGAGGATGATCGAGGCCACTGCATGGTCATGTGTCTGATGGAGGCTCAGTGAACTGTCATGCGTTGGTCTTACCAACCTTGATGCGCGACCTGTTGGTCTTACATCTTTTCGGTCTGCTCTTTCCGAATGATTAAACTTTCAAGGCTTAATATTTGCTGATTGCAGTGACGAGGAAAACACCTGAGACATGTAGATGAAGGAGGGGGGCTCCCAATGCACTATTCTTCACGCTTCGCGTATCCCCACCAGCCATCCAGACACGATGCCTAGGGGAGTTGCCCTTATCGGGGGAGAAACATGTTGGCCTCCACCATCCTTGTCGAAAGCCAACGAACAATTGTGGCGGAGTGGCCATCATGATGATTTGGTGGGCTTGCACGCAGCAGGCAATAACCTGGTACCCTAGCGTCCCTGTCCAAAACAAAAGCGAAGTGGTCACGGAGAGCGTGCGCATGAAAGTCTGGGTCTTGAACGTCACGATTTGTCTTGGTTTCACGACCGGGTTAAGGGCAGTTTCTTCCATGAACCTCTGAGGTCGGTGCATCCTTGAGTTTGAGTTTCCGAGCGATGATTCTGCACATCTTCTTCTGGTTTTGATTTGTAGATGATCGAGGCCACTGCGTTGGCACGTGTCTGATGGAGGCTCAGTAAACTGTCATGCGTTGGTCTTACCAACCTTTGATGCGCGACCTTTTGGTCTTACATCTTTCTGGCCTGCTCGCTCCGAATGATTAAACTTTCAAGGCTTAATCTTTGCTGACTGCAATGACGAGGAAAATACCTGAGACATGTAGATGAAGGAGGGGGGCTCCCAATGCACTACTTCACGCTAGCGCACTCAGCAACAATGATTTCTGCTTGCGCTCGTGCAGGGTACATATGTTTCGTTAGTTTTCGAATCCGCATCCACGTGATAGTTTGACATCAGCGGCGCGCGATGTGCCTGTCTCAGTGCTTATGTCCCTATGCGCTCCTAGAGATGAAACGTGCAAGGCTTAAACGTTGCTGCTTGCAATGACGAGCAGCAACTCTTAGACATGTACATGAAGGAGATTAGCGTCAACTGGTATCGCATGATGGTCTAGTGTTCGTGCCGTTGTCTTGCCAACGGCATGGCTGTCGTATCGTCACGCGTCATCTACCATGCAGTCGGTGATGTGCAGCTTAGTTTGGCCCGTGCTGGTGCCGTTTGAGCTGGGTGCTATCTGCCTTGCGCGACTATAGCTTGATATTAATGGGCTTGTTTTTACTGATGGTTTGGCTTGCGTGCGTATGTGTTTGTGTTTATGCAGGGCGCTGGTTGCCTCATGAGAGTTTCCGGTGTTGAATATCTGCGAGAAGTCACCATGTGCCTTGGTTTCACGACAGGGTCAAGTGCAGTTTCTTCCATGAGCCTCTGAGTTCGACGCATCCTGGCGTTCGAGCTCCCGAGTGATGATTATGCAAATCCCCTTTTGGTTCTGATTTGAAGATGATCGAGGCCACTGCATGGTCATGTGTCTGACGGAGGCTCAGTAAACTGTCATGCGTTGGTCTTACCACCCGTGATGCGCGACCTTTGTGGTCTTACATTTTTTCGTCTTGCTCGCTCCGAATGATTAAACTTTCAAGGCTTAATCTTTGCTGATTGCAGTGACGAGTAGAACACCTGAGACATGTAGATGAAGGAGGGGGGCTCCCAATGCACTATTCTTCACGCTTCGCGTACCCCCACAAGCCCATCCAGACACGATGCCTAGGGGAGTTGCCCTTATCGGGGGAGCGTGGCGTCATTGGGAGAGCTCCAGGCGCCTCTGTGGCACAGAGGTCTCTTGGAGGCCTCTCGGAGTCTCGTGGGATGTCCCCTGGAGACCTCTTGGCAGCCTCTTGGGGCGTCTTGGGGGCCTCTTGGCGGCTCTTGGTGGCCTCTTGGGGCGTCTTGAGTGCCAATTGGGAGTCTCGTGAGGAGGCCTCTTCGGGGCCACTTGGAGGTCTCTGGGGGCTTCTTGTGGGCTCACTCCCACCCGCCCTCCCAACACATAAGTGGTACCCGAGTCTCATCAGATTCAGCTGTCGTCTTTGGATGGACAGCTACTGGGAACCAATGCAGACCCAGGCGCGCGACGCTGTGGCGAGGTGCGCCACGCGTGCCAGGCGCTCCACGCGCACCGGGCGCGCCAGGCCCCAGAGGCCCAAGCGTGCCAGGCACGCCTGGTGCGCCCGATGTGCCACGTGCTCCACGTCCGCCAAGTATGCCGCACGCTCCAGCCGCGTCAGGTGCGCTGCGTTCGGGGCACGCGCAGAGTGTGCCAGGCGCGCCCGCGCACATCGGGAAACATGTTGACCTCCACCATCCCTGTTGAAAACCGACGAACAATCGTGGCGGAGTGGCCATCATGATGACTTGGTGGGCCTGCACGCAGCAGGCAACATCCCAGCACCCCGCCGTCCCTGTCCAAAACGAATGCAAAGTGGTCGCGGAGAGCGTGCGCATGAAAATCTGGGTCATGAAAGTCACGATTTGTCTTGGTTTCAGGACCGGGTTAAGGGCAGTTTCTTCCATGAGCCTTTGAGTTCGGTGCATCCTTGAGTTTGAGTTTCCGAGCGATGATTCTGTACATCATTTTCTGGTTCTGATTTGTAGATTGTCGAGGCCACTGCGTGGGCACGTGTCTGATGGAGGCTCAGTAAACCGTCATGCGTTGGTCTTACCAATTTTGATGCGCGACCTTTTGGTCTTACATTTTTCTGGCCTGCTCGCTCCGAGTGATTAAACTTTCAAGGCTTAATCTTTGCTGATTGTAATGACGAGGAAAACACCTGAGACATGTAGATGAAGGAGGGGGGGCCCCAATGCACTACCTCGTGCTTGCGCACTCAGCAACAATGATTTGTGCTAGCGCGCGTGCAGAGCACATATGCTCCGTTAGTTTTAGCATGCGCATCCGCGTGATAGTTTGACATCAGGGGCGCGCGATGAGCTTGTCTCCGTGCTCATTTCCCTGGGCCCTCTTCATGGTAAAAGATGGCAGACATGTAAATATAGGCGAGGAGAGTCAACCATTATCGCACGATTGTATGGTACTTGTGCCGTTGTCCTGCCAACTGGCATGGCTGTTATAGCGTCGTGCGTCATCTACTATGCAGTCGGTGATGTGCAGCTTATTTTGGCTCGTGCTTGTGCCGTTTGAGGTGGTTGCCATCTGCCTTGCGCGACTATAGCTCGATATCCGTGGGCGTGTTTTTACTGAAGGTTTGGCTTGCGTGCGTATCTGTTCGTGTTCATGCAGGGCGCTGGTTTCCTGATGAGAATGTTCCAGTGTTGAATATCTGCGAGAAGTCACGATGTGCCTTGGTTTCACGACAGGTTCCAGTGCAGTTTCTTCCATGAGCCTCTGAGTTCGACGCATCCTGGCGTTTGAGCTCCCGAGTGATGATTATGCAAATCCCCTTTTGGTTCTGATTTGAAGATGATCGAGGCCACTGCATGGTCATGTGTCTGATGGAGGCTCAGTGAACTGTCATGCGTTGGTCTTACCAATCTTGATACGCGTTTTGGTCTTACATCTTTTCGGCCTGCTCGCTACTTTCAAGGCTTAATCTTTGCTAATTGCAGTGACGAGTCAAAGACCTGAAACATGTAGATGAAGGAGGGGGCTCCCAATGCACTATTCTTCACGCCCGTCGCTGCCCTGCAGAGAGCGTGTCTCGCGGCGGTTAGCTGCACCCCCCTCATGCGCAGATGTTCTCGGCGTGCAGCTGCTACCATGTCACTTGGATGTCCAATCATAGATGGGGCTCTCGTAGACACACTCTGTTGGCTCACACTTTGAAACGGCATCGCACTTGTGGGGATCAGGTGCGAGGAGGATGGTCTCTGGCAGCAGGCCCGTTGCTGCCCTGCGTCGCGGCCTGCGGGAGGGTCGCCTCCGGGCCCACCGGCCCTGGACGCACTCAATCGTGGTCCACATGTGCCGGCGCACTGCCGGGATGTGGGACGCTCAGCTGGTGCCCCCTTCGTCCGTGGCAGCGCATATTCGGACCGCAATTTCGTGACACGCCAACCCCCCGCATCGTATGCTCTTTGCGAGTTGCTACCATGGTATGTGTTCGGTGTCTGTTTCGTTCAGAACTTCTACTTCTTCATCTTGGCGGTTGTCTACGTGCTGCGTGGGTGGCTTTTCCGTCGTAGCGTTTTATGGCCCCATAAGGAGTTCCACCGACAGCCACAACGGGTGTGATCACATGCGTCCGTGCCTCCCAGTACAGCGTCTCGTAGTCGCATAGGGAGCCCCACCGAAGGTCCCAATGGTTGTGACCACGTGCGTCCGCCACGCAGTGCAGCGTCTCGTGGCCTCATAAGGAGCTCTACCAAAAGCCCCAGAGGCTGTGATCACATTCGCCCGCGCTATTAAACATAGCGTATCGTGCCCCCATAGGGAGCTCCACAGACGGCCCAAGTGGCTGTGATCGCATGCGTCCGTGCCACCCAGTATAGCGTTTCGTGGCCCCATAGGGAGTTCCACCGACGGCCCCAGCGGGTATGACCACATGCGTCCGTGCCACCCAGTACAGCGTTTCGTAATTGTTGTCGCTTCGCGAATCCCCACCAGCCCATCCAGAAACGATGCCCAGAGGAATTGCCTCGATCAGAGAAGTGGGCAGCACACAGAGGAAGCCATTATGAGACATCTTGGGATATCTTGAGCCATCTTGGAGGTCATTTTGGGCTCTCCCAGACGCTCTTGGAGTCATCTTAATCCGTGCCCCCCCCCAAGAGGCCTCCATGTGGCTAAAACCTGTGTAGAATCAATGATTAGGCATTCTCGCCGAGGCCTCTTGGAGCATCTTGGGTGCATCTGGGGGGGCTCTTGGGGCCTCTTGGGGGTCTCTTGGGGGCCTCCGGGGGGCCTCTTGGGGGCCTCTTGGGGCCATTTTGGGGCCATCTTGGGACCTCTTGGGGCTTCCTGGGCGCTTCTTGGGGCCATCTTGGAGGAGATCGATCAAACAAGAGGGGGGGTTTAATTAGCGTCCCCCCTCGGAAGCCCCTAAAATCGCCTCTTGGACCCCTCTTGGAACGCTCTTGGAGTGCTCTTGGGCGCTCTTGGGGCCGTCTTGGGGCTCTTTTGGGGCTCTCTTGGGGCCCTCTTGGGCCATCTTGGAACCATCTCCAGGCCTCGGATGGCCATCGGAAGCGAAAAGGCGAGAAAGCAAAAATCATTGATTTTCCTTAGGTTTTGGGACGATTTTGGCCTCTTCGGGGCCTCCTTGGGGAGCTGTTTGGCCACTTGGAGTTATCTTGGGGCCGTCTTTGGGCTTCTTGGAACCATCTTAGGAGCCATCTCGAGCGATCTTGCGCTATCTTGAGCCATCTTGGAGCTCATCTTGGGTTCTCTGAGGCGCTCTTGGAGCCGTCTTGGGCCATCTGGGACGCTCTAACTACCCGCGGCCCCCCCCGTCCAGGTCCAGGGGAGGGGGTAGGGGGAGGGGTAAACCCCTCCCCAAGGGGGAAGAGGGAGGGGTGGAAGAGGATCTGCTCTAGACCACCTACGCCCAGAGGGCTGGTGGGACTCCATAAAGCCCCAAATGGTTGTGATCACATGCGTCCGTGCCACCCATAGCAGCGTTTCGTGGCCCCATAAGGGGGCCCCACCGAAAACCCTTCTAGGGTACGATCACATGCGTCCGCGCCACCCAGCACCGACGGCTCCAGTGGCTATGGTCACATGCGTCCGTGCCACCAGGTACAACGTTTCGTGGCCCCATAAGGGGTCTCCACCGACGGCCCCAATAGCTGTGGTCACATACGTCCGTGCCACCCAGTACAGCGTTTCGTGGCCTGTTCCCAGGGGGCTCCGCCGAAAGCCTTGGCGGCGGTGTCCACATACGCTCCCCCCGCCCATGTCGGCATACCCTGACACGTGCTGCTCACAATACGGGTTCCCCGTCCTTCGTCCAGCCAGCTTGGCGGTATTCACATTTGCATGCGGTTGGGTCCTTCGCCCGGATGGTTTAAGGGGATGGTGGCCTTGCGCATGGCAGGCCATATGCTGGCACCCCTGCCAGCCCTGTCAACAAACAGTACGAAGTGTTCGCGCCCCCGAACATGATTCAACATTTTGCTCAAACGTGGACGTTTAGTTCTTCTTTGGCAGGAGTGGTGGGGTGATGTCATTGCACAGCGCTGGTAATATGCCGACACCCCCGCCGCCCTTGTCAACAGCAATGCCGCGCATGCTGCATAGAGACAACGTGTTTTTTTCTCGCCCTCGTGTGTTGGGTTTTGGTTTTGAACAGAGCATTGTGGTATCCATTTCTCCTCCTCCTCCTCCTCCTCCTCCTCCTCCTCCCTCTCCTCCTCCTCCCTCTCCTCCGTCTCCCTCCTGCCTCCTCCCTCCTCCTGCCTCCGCCTGCCTCCTTCTGCGCTGCTCCTTGGGCTGCCCCGACCTGCGCAACGGCCGCCATTCTCGCGGGCTCCTGGGCGATCCAGCGGGGTCGCGGGGCACGCGCACCGGGACGGAACCCCGGTGTGCTCCCTGGAAGGCTGCGAGCCGCGCAGCTGTCACTGTCGTGGGCTCCCGGGAGGCCTCGGCGGAGTCGGGGGGCACGCCGGGGGCCTCCCAGGGACGTCAGGAGGAGGAGGAGGAGGAGGAGGAGGAGGAGGAGGCGGAGGAGGAGGAGGAGGAGGAGGAGGAGGAGGAGGAGGAGGAGGCGGAGGAGGCGGAGGAGGAGGAGGTCGCTGTCGGAGGCCATCTTGGGGGCCTCTCTGGGCCGTGCTGGTGCCATCTTGGAGCGCTTCAGGGCCTTCTTCGGGCCTCCTTTGGAGCCCCTTGGGAAATCTTTGGCTCCTCTTGGGCCGACTTGGGGCCCTCTTGGAGGCCTCTTGGGTTGCCTTGGAGCTATCTTGGAGCCCTCTTGGAGGCCTCCTTGGCCGTCTTGGGCGGTCCGAAACCCAAACAGGCAAGATGCTCAACATCCTTCAAAAACCAACGGAAAATCAATGCTTTGGGCTTCCTCGGGCTTGGAACCCACGTGGGCAGTCTTGGGGGCCTCTTGAACTGTCTTGAGGCCGTTTTGGGAGCCTCTTGAGCCGTCTTGGGCCATCTTGGTCCGTCTTGGTGTTACTTTGGCTATCTTGGAAGCCGTCTTGGAGGCCATCTTGGCCGTCTGGAGGCCGAATAAGAGCGCTGGAGAGCACATTCAGGGGGGACGAGTTTCGGCAGATGAGCGCGGTGAGGGGGAGCGGCCCTATAATTTTCGGAAAAAAACTACGTACCAGAAAACATACAAGCATTCTACCACGCCCACTCCGTGCAGGCACAGTTGCGGATGCATTTCTGTCTCGTTCCACGCAAGAAGGGCGGACTTGTGCCCATGTCCTTTTCCCAGAACTGTCGGCTGCACGTCTGGGAGGGTCCTTGCCACTGTGACCTATGGCACATGGCCTTCGGGGGACCTCGGGGCGGCCAATCCCAGGCACGCGGGCCGCTGCCGTGGCATCGCAAGACAACGATCGGGACGCCGCACGCCAGAGGCCACCCCTGCCCAGGGTCACTCCTCCCGCGCGGCCAGTGACGGACCCCCCCCCCGGCTCGTGTGGTTCCCAAGGGGACCCCAGGGACAGGGACTTTCGAGACGGGCGATGCCGATGTCTCGAGTCCGATCGGCTTCCTCCGCAGGGTCGCCGCGCGGCGCTCTCGCTCGCACGTCGGAGTCTCAAGTGCAACGCCGCGGTCTCAGAGGTCCCCGTGCCTGGCGTCCCGTGGGGAAACGCATCACCGGCGCCCCGCAGACGGTGCGCACGGCAGCGCTCATCGCCGACGCGCTGGGACTCGTGAAGGGCTCGGCCGCAGGGCCCATCGGCGTGTTCCTGCAGGAGGCTAGCGGGGGCGGGGCTCACGGGCGTTGCCACGACGACGTTTCTTGCGTGCTCTTCTTTCAGACTGGCAGGGACAGGGATCGTTCGTCCTCTTGACGTCTGCGCCCAGCGCCTGCTTCCCCCGCCCAGCTCCACTGATGGCGCGCAACCCTAGCCGGACCTCATTACACCCCTCGCGTCGTATTGAAAGGCTTCGTTGGACAAGCACTCGTAGGCGTTAGCACACGTTCTGCAGGAATCCCAACCAGTCCAAAAAGAAGGGAGTTTCCAGGTGTGCTCAGGAATCCCCCCGAGGGAAATCTGACCAAGCTTAAATAGTTCCCTCCTGCTTGGCCTGGGTTGCGTTCTTACGTTCCTCACATTACGAGGGAGGCCCTACATTTTTTTGGGGCCGGCCTGGATTATGAGGTTTGACACACTTCTTTCGCAACGTGCGTCTTTGGAAACAGGAGCCCATGCCAAGTTTGCAGCAGGAGCATCGGGACGCGGCGATAGAAGAAGGCCATGCAGATTTGAGACATCTTTGTGGACGATCAGTCGGGCCTCTGCCCCTCGTACTGTGGTAACTGGTGAGACTCGTCTCTGCGATCCTCTGGCCCAGATGCTCTCCTATCCCTCCTCCGACGTTCGTTGCCCTCACCCCCCTTCCCCCTCCTCATTTCCCTCATTCCCTCTACCCCTGCTTCTCTCCTTTCCCGCCTTTCCTCCTTGCCCCCCCTTGGAGGCTGCTGGCTGTCTCTGGAGCCTTCTGGAGGGCGAAAGCCTCTCAAAGACTCGACTCTTCATCCTTTCCCCCTCCTGCTCTTCAGTGCCTGCGTTGAGGGAGGGACGGAGGGAGGGAGGGAGGCAGTCTAACGCGACAGAATACTGTGGAGGGTCACATTTTTCCTCATATGCAAAGGATGGGGTTCTTGTGGTTCCCCATATCCAAAAGATGGGGTTCTTGTTATTACCCCGATCGCGCTGAGGCGGAACATTCCGCCCACTCACCTCCCTCCTCCTCTTCCTCACCCAGAATCTCACTCAGATGCTTGTTATGACATGTAATGCTGTGTTATGCTAAATTGCGGTATTTTATGCGATGTTATGATATACAATGTTATGGCATGCTATGGCATGTTATGTTATGATACGTCATGCTATGCTATGCTTTGTTCTGTTATTTCTCATATCTACAGGATGGGGTTGTTGCTCCCCATATCCACAGTTGGGAGTTCTTGTTATTATTCCGACCGCGCCAACTTCCTCACACACCTCCTTCCTATTCATGTTATGTTATGTAATGTTATGTTTTGGTGCGTTGTTCTTATGCTATGCTATGTGATGCTATGCTATGCTATGGTGCGTTTTTTTTTTTGTCATGCTATGTGATGATGTGCTATGCCATGGTACGCCATGCTATGCTATGTTATTGTATGCCATGCTATGCTATGTTATTGTATGCCATGACATGCTATGCTATGCTTTGTTATGCGATACCATGTTATGCTATGCGGTGTTATGTTATGACATATTATAGTATATCATGATCTATTATGTTATGTTTTGTTATGCTATGTTCTGTCATGCTGATGACGTTGATGAATCTGGCGATGCTGATGGTGATGCTAATAATGATGATGACGATTATGATGATGACGATGCTGATGATGATGATGATGATGATGATGATGGTGGTGGTGGTGTTGATGATGATGGTGTTTGTGGTGGTGGTGATGATGGTGGTTGTGATGATGATGATGATGATGAGGATGATGATGATGATTATGATGATGATGATGATGATGATATGATGATGATGATGATGTTGATGATGATGATGATGATGATGATGATGATGATGATGATGATGATGATGATGATGATGCTGATGCTGATGCTGCTGATGCTGCTGATACTGCTGATGCTGATGATGATGCTGCTGCTGCTGATGATGATGATGATGATGATGATGATGATGATGATGGTGATGTTGGTGGTGATGATGGCGGAGCAAATTCTGAGGATGTCTCGAGCGAGGCGCGGGTTTCAGGGGGAGCCGCCATGGGGGTATTGCACTCCTCCGTTTGCGCCAAAACGGCGGGGAGGTCTCGTTCGGTTGCCTGTTTGCCGCCGCAACATCTTTCGCTTTCGGAGCAGATTTCGAGGATATCTCGAGCGATGCGCTGGTTTTCGCCCCCGAGGAGGGGCCGCCAGGGGGTATCTCACTCCTCCGTTCGCGCCAAAACGGCGGGGATGTCTCGAGTGGTTTGCCTTTTTGCTGCCGCAGCATCCTCCGCTTTCGGAGCAGATTCTGCGGATGTTTCGGGCGAGGCGCTGGTTTTCGCAACGCTGGTGGCACAGATTTAGGGGATGTCTCGAGCGGTTTGCTTGTTCTGCTGGCCAGACTCGTCTGCGTTCAAAGCAGATTCTGAGGATGCCTCTGGCGAGGCGCTGGTTTCGAAACCCCAAGGGGGCCTAGATTGTGAAGATAGCTCTGTCCATTTCTAGGAGTGTCTTGGATGTTTCACCAAGGCGGCGGAGAGTTTGAAGATGTCCCAGACTCACTTATGCTCAACCTCACTCGTGCTTAGACTCACTCATACTCCGACTCGTACTTATCATACTCATACTCAGATTCATTTACACTCAGATTTACGCACACTCAGACTCACTCACACTTGGACCCACCCACTCTCAGATTCACTCGTAGCCAGATGCACTCGTAGTCAGATGGCGGAGCAAATCCTGAGGATGTCTCGAGCGAGGCGCGGATGTCAGCCCCAAGGGGGAGCCGCCAGGGGGTATTGCACTCCTCCGTTTGCGCCAAAGTGGCGGGGATGTCTCCAGCGGCTTGCCTGTTTGCCGCCGCACCATCCTCTGCTTTCGGAGCAGATTTCGAGGATGTCTCGAACGAGGCGCTGGTTTTCGCACCCCAGGGGGGCCAGATCTTGAGGATGTCTCGAGCAGTTTGCATATTTTGCTGGTCAGACTCGTGGGCACGGATCCTCCTCAGGATGGCACATGAGGCTCCACAAGCTTCGAGGAGGCTCCAGGAGGCGCCACAGGAGGTCCCAGGAGGCATCAGGAGGCCACAGGAAGGTTCAAGAGGCCACAGGATGCCCAAGAGGCTCGAGGAGGCCCCAGGAAGCTTCAGGAGGTCGCACGAGGCTCCAGGATGCTCCCTCCAGGAGGCCCCAGGAGGCCATATGAGGCCCCGGGAGTCCACCGGAAGCGCCAGGAGGCACCAGGAGGAGGAGGTCTCAGAAGGCCACAGGAGAGGCTCCAATCCCATGTGTTTTACGTATGCTCCTATAGATTGTGCCTCCCCTGGAGCACGAATCCTTTGTGTTTTACGGATGTTTCTTTTGATTGTCCTTCTCCGGTGTATCCAATCCGAAGTGTTTTATTACGTATGTTCTTTTTGATTGGGCCTCCCGTCGGGCACGAGTCCTTGGTGTTTTACGTGTGTTCCTATAGATTGCCCTTATCCTGTGGCTCCAACCCGAAGTGTTTCTCATCTGTTCCTATAGATTGGGCCTCTCCTGGGGCACGAATCCTCCCCAGGAGGCCCCAGGAGGCTCCAGGAGTCTCCAAGAGGCTCCAGGAGGCCACACGAGGCTCCAGGAGGCTTCAGGAGGCCAGAGGAACCCCCCGACAAGCCCCAGGCGGCCCCAAGAGGCTCCAGGAGGCATCAGGAAGCCCCAGGAGGTTTCAGGAGGCCCCAGGAGGCCCCAGGCTCATGCGCAGAGAGGCGCTCGTACTACTGAGACTCATTAGTACTCCAACTCATTCACAGTTAGTTTCACTCCCAGGCCGTCAATACTCAAGCCCGTTTATATTCGAAAACTCTTCCGGCTAGACGCTCACGGCGGACAGTTCCATGCTAATAGATGCACATATGGGGAGCTCCTCGCAGTGAGTAGTTATTACTCCGACTGCGCCAACTCCCTCACGCACACCTCCCTCCTCCTCGTCATGTTGTGTGATTGTATGGTATGTTATGGTATGTTATGCTATGGTATAGGCTGTTATGTTATGTTATGCTATGCTATGTTCTCTTATGTTATTTGACAGTATGTTCTGGCATGTTATGTGACCTTATGTCATGTTATGCTATGCGCTAGCAAGTTCTATTCTGGCAGGGTATGCGACGTAACGTATGCTATGCTGTGTTATGTTATGCTATGTTGTAATCTGATATCGTGTGATATTATATGTTGTGCGATTTGCTGCTTGTTATGGTATGGTATGTTCTGCGATGTTATGCCATGCCACGCTATGATATGGTACGTTAGGCTATCCTATTATTTGCTATTTCATGTTATGTAATGTTGTGCTATTCGCCATTCACCATCTACAATGGATGGGGTTTTTGTTATTGCTCCGACCGCGCCAGCTTTCTCACTCACGCCGCCCTCACTCCCTCTTCCTTCATACGCGATGCTACGGTATGGGATGTTATGCTCTGGTGTTATACGATGTTATGGTATGGTGTGTGTGTGTGTGTGTGAGAGATATTTTTGGTATAGTATGACACGTCATGCTGGGTTGTTGTAAGATACGGCATGAAGTGCGATGGTATGGTATGTTATGCTTCCTGTCTATATTTTGTATGTACTGATGTATTTTGTATTTTTTGTTCATTTGATTTGTTTCTTATGTTATGACACGCCAAGTTGTGTGATACTGTGTTTTTTTGTAGCGGTATGTTATGTTGTGTTGTGAGGATGTTGATCATGCTGATGGTGGCGATGATGGTGATGCTGCTGCTGATGATGATTCTGATGATGATTCCGATGATGATGCTGATTAGGATGATGATGATGATGATGATGAGGAGGATGACGATGATGCTGATGATGATGATGATGATGGCTGTGATGATGATGCTGATGATGATGATGCTGCTGATGCTGCTGATGATGATGATGATGATGATGCCGATGATGCTGCTAATGATGATGATGATGATGATGATGATGCTGATGATGATGATGATGATGATGATGATGATTGTGATGATGATGCTGATGATGATGATGATTATGATGATGATGATGATGATGATGATGATGATGATGATTATGATGATGATGTCGATGATGATGATGCTGATTATGAGGATGATGATGATGAGGATGATGATGATGATGATGATGATGATGCTGCTGCTGCTGATGATGATGATGATGATGATGATGATGCTGATGATGATGATGATGCTGATGCTGCTGCTGATGATGATGATGATGATGATGATGCTGATACTGATGATGATGACGATGATGATGATGATGATGATGATGATGATGATGCTGATGATGATGATGATGATGATGATGCTGATGATGATGATGATGATGTTGATGATGATGATGCTGCTGCTGCTGATGATGATCGTTCTTTTTTTTTTTTTTTTTGTTTGTTTTTTTTTTTACGCGGCATCAGAACCAACAGCCTGCACAACGTTAAAGAACCAATTATGGTCCGCCGCAGAGCGCCGAATCTCTCGTTAGTCCCCGCTCTTGGGGCCACGTCTCGCGGGTGCTGACACAGGGGGGCTGCGTCGCGCTGCCACGAGACGCTTCGAGGAGGTATTTATTAGTCAAATAAAAAAGCTGCGGCCTCGTCTTCTGCTGCTGTATCGAGCTGATCGTGTCGGCCTTCGGGTCGTTCGAGATGGGGTGACCCCGAGTCGGCAGAGTCTGGCTGTGCCAGCCCTGCCGACCCCGAGTCTGCTGGCCCAGACAAGAAGACAGAACAAGCTGAGACTGGCGGCGCACGCCCTGCGGCATGCTCCAGCTCTGAGTCTTCCAGGACTGGCGGCGCACGCCCTGCGGCATGCTCCAGCTCTGAGTCTTTGAGGCTGGCTGCGCACGTCCTGCCGACTCCGAGTCGGCAGCTGCTGGGGGGTCTGGCCTGGAAGCGACGACAGAAGCCGCTGAGGCTGGCGGCGCGCGCCCGTCGGCACGCTCCTGCGCTGAGTCTTCTGAGACTGGCGGCGCGCGCCCTGTGGCATGTTCCTGCTCTGAGTCTTCTGAAGGCGGGCGCTAGTGTTGTACCTGTACACCGCGGCGGCTGGCAGGGAGCGGGGGGGCCCTAACAACAACTATTGCTCGAGCGTCTCCAACCAGTGCGCCACCTCTTCCTCGAGCCATCCCTCTGGCGCCACCCCACGGTGGTGCTGCGCCGCGCCCTCGGCGGCCAACGCCTTCATGATTAGCTTGCGGCCTGGCCACTCTGGGGCCCCACGATCAGCTTGGTCTTGTCCGCGCCGAAGCATCGCTCGAGCCGTATGAAGCTGATCTGCTGCTGCAGTTCGTACTTCGTGACTTCGACTTCGGCCATCTCGTCGGACGGCTGGGCCTGTTCCAGGTAGGCGCTGATCTCCTGCTTGAGTGCTCCGCCCACGTCGCATTTCAGGAGGCTCTCCAGCCTTGGCGAGCCCCACTGCTGGAGCTGGGGACCCTATCTCCTTGAGCTTCTGCTTGTCCTCCGCGTCTCCGCTGCGGAGCTTGTCGAGCATGTTCTTGTAGCCCTCCAGCTCGTGATGATGATGATGATGATGATGATGATGATGATGATGATGATGATGCTGATGCTGATGCTGATGCTGATGATGATGATGATGATGATGATGATGATGATGATGATGATGATGATGATGATGATGATGATGCTGATGATGATGATGATGATGATGATGATGATGATGATGGCGAGTCAAATTCTGAGGATGTCTCAAGCGAGGCGCGGGTTTCAGCACACCCAAGGGGGAGCCTCAATCGTCCGTTCGCGCCACAATGGCGGGGATGCCTCGAGCGGTTTGCCTGTTTCTTGCCGCAGCGTCCTCCGCTTTCGGAGCAGATTTGGAGGATGTCTCGAGCGAGGCGCTGGTTTTCGCACCATGCACGTTCCCAGCCATCCTGTGATGTTGGGTCCTCGTCGTAACGAGAGCGCCCCTCGGCCTCCCTCCCCTCCTCCCCCTCCTCCTCCTCCCCCTCCTCCTCCTCCTCCTCCTCCTCCCTCCTCGTACTCCTTCTCCTCCTCTTCCTCCTCCTCCTCCTCCTCTCCCTGCTTTTCGTCCTCCCCTTCCTTCTTCTCCTCCTCCTCCTCCTCCTCCTCCTCCTCCTCCTCCTCCCCCTGTTTCCCTCTCTCCTCCTCGTCCTCCTTCTCCTCCTCCTTTATTCCTTTTCCTATATACAGCCTTTCCCTGTCGCACCCGAGGCAATTTTTTCGGGCGTGCCGGGCGTTTCGCCTGAGACTTCCTTACCGTTCATGATCCTGAAACTTCAAAAGTGGCAGCAGTTTCACATATAGAGGGCGGGTGGTTTTCAAAATGTGGCTCTCGCCTAAGCGCCGCGCATTTTTTGTTATTTTGTGTGGTGTGTTTTCGTGTATTTCATGATATTCTAATTTGTTATAATATAGCGTATTACATTATATTTTGTTATAATATCTCATATCATATTTTACTACATTGTATTATCACATTACATTACATTGTATTCGAGTGTATTGTAGTATCGTAAAATATTTTGATTACATGGCATTTTTGTATATATTATATCATATTGTATTTTATTTTTTCATGTTATATCTATATCATATTATAATAACATATAATATGATACATTCGAGTATGTCATAGTGTATTGTATTATATCATATTATATCATGGTATGTTATATTCAGTCATGTTTTATTGTATTTTGTTTTATCACAATATATCATATTCTATTATATTATGTTATGCTGTATCCAATTTTGCAATACTCTTGTTTTATGTTGTTTTTTTGAGTATTGTGTGTCGTATCATGTCATATTATACATTTTGTATTGTAGTAGACTCGGGTATATCATACCACATCATGATATAATATATTCAAGCATGTTACATTATATTACAGTATGTTTTATTATATCATTATATTTCAAATTCTATTATATTCTGTTATATAATGTAATATCATATTATGTTACATTTCCATTTTATTCTTTTATATTGCATTCTATTGCAGTACATCGTAGTATATCATATCATTTTTTCTACATAGTATCATACTACGATATTCACTAACATATTATATCATATCGTTATATTTTATAACTGTAATATATCACAGTATACCATATCATATTATAGTATATTATGTCATATTATATCATAATATAATATAGGTCATCATATTATATCATGTTATACTATATCACATTTCATTGTATTAAATTACATCATACTATATTATATCATATTGTATTATATTATATCATATTCTATTGTGTTATATCATAGCACACTATATAATATTATATTCTATTTTAATATATTACATTGTAGTGTATGATATAAATGCAACCTTTTCACACATTGAGGGCGGGTTGTTTTCAACATGTGGCTCTCGCCTTATCGCCGCGCACATTTCGTTCTAAAGCAGTGCAAGAGTTTCACGGATTGAGGGTCGGTGGTTTTCAAGATGTGGCTCTCTCCTTAGCGCCGCGCACATTCGTTTTCACTTCGCCAGGGTTTCACGGATTGAGGGCGTGTGGTTTTCAAAATGTGGCTCTCGCTTTAGCGCCGCGCACATTCCTTCAACAACTTGCACGACTTTCACGGATTGAGGGCGGGTTGTTTCCAAATGTGGCTCCCGCCTAAGCGCCGCGCACATTCGTTCACACAATTTGAAAGATTTTCACGTATTCCCATGATCAGCGTACTGGAAGTGGTGTTCTGGAAGTATTCGGGATTACGCGGGTGCAGCAGTTGTGCTGATTCGCGGTGTTGGAGTCCATAAAATGGCGTTCTGGCACGATTCCGGATCGTCGAGACGCAGCAGTCAGGTTGATCCGTGGCGTTGAAATCCCGAGAACAATGCTTTGGCATGCTTCAGGGTTTTTAAGGGTGTCTTCCAACGAGGTATGTCCCTCAATGGAAGTGAACCCGTTGTAGGGGCTTATGAAGAGGGAGCTTGGAGGGAGGGTTAATTCCAACATCGTTGACGACTCTTTGGTTTCCACTGGTCCTCCTCCTACTCCTCCTCCTCTTCCTCCTCCTCCCCTTCCTCCTCCTCTTCCCCCCTTCCTCCTCCTCCCCCTCCCTTCCTCCTCCTCCCCCTCTCCTCCTCCTCCTCCTCCTCCTCCTCCTCCTCCTCCTCCTCCTCCTCCTCCTCCTCCTCCTCCTCCTCCTCCTCCTCCCCCTCCTCCTCCTCCTCCTCCTCCTCCTCCTCCTCCTCCCCCTCCTCCTCCTCCTCCTCCTCCTCCTCCTCCTCCTCCTCCTCCCCCTCCTACTGTATGCACGTCGGGTAGCTTACTCCTCCGAGAAGGAGAGCTCGCTCGAGGCTCGGGGGCCCGGGGGCTCGAGCGGCTCGAGAGTCGCCGAAGCTCGGGGTTCCCCTGGGGTTCATTCGTGCATGTTCCTCTACAGGACGAATATTCGAGAACAGTCTAAGAATAGTCGGGGGAGGTTTTTTTGACAATTCTTGGCTATCTTTGATCATTCTTGTTGCCCATATTTGTTTATCTTCCAAAATCCGCCCGTAGGAGGACGCCCGACCTAGCCCTGGGGGGATCCAGGCCTCCCAGATTGGGTCGCAGTAGATGGAATCGGAGGATCGTGCCGCATCGCCGTTGCATCGCCTATGCGGCACGATGCGGATCCCGATTTTCTCCACGCCGATGTCGCCGATACGCCCCCGACGTCGCTGATGCATCGACGATGCATCGACGATGCATCGCCGATGCTTCGGCGATGCATCGCCGATTCATCCTCGATGCAGTGGCGATGTGGTCCGATCCCCCGACCCCGTCCACTCGGACCCCATCTAGGTAGCCTCGAGGGCAGGAGCCCGAAGTGCCATTCGAGAACTACAAGTTCCACTCGTCCGACATCATCAGCACCCTCGAGGAGCTGGGCAAGGCGCCGCGCGGGGCGGGCGCAGGGCCGAGGCGAGAGAGAGCACGGGGCCACGGCCCACCTGTCGCGGCAGCCTTGCTGGCGCCGATCTCGGCCGTGGCCCATGCCGGCCGTCGCCGATTCGCGAGGACGATCCACGAAGTGCTGCCGACCGAGGTTGGGGGAACGAAGCATGACATAAGCATAAAATCTCGGAGGTCCGCGCGGATTCCTCGGATCGGCGCTGGACCCCCCCCCCCCGGCGCGCGGAGCGCGCCAGGGGCGGCGCCGGAGGCGCCGCCAGGGGGCCCCAGCGCCGACCCTAGAAATCCGCGCGGACCTCCGTTTTTTTAATGATTATGCCATTTTTCGTCGCCCGAGAGGTGAGCGATGCTCGAGAGTAACACCGACGTTTCCGCGTCGAGTCTTGGTCACGGCCACCGCTTCTTCTCCCTCCGGCAGGGGCCCAGTCCCGCTCCGACCTCCGAGGGAGGCAGGCTTTCGTACCTGGCGCTTGCCGAACATCTCCTGGGCCTCCACCGAACAGTCCTGCCCTTTTCGGTTCCTTCCTCAGGTGCGTTTGCTGCAGGGCGTCGCTTGTGGCGGTGATTCGTGCAGTCCAGACGCTGGAAAAAGAAACAGTTTGGGTTCGGAAGGGGCTCGATGTTCCTCGGGTCCTTCCATGGCTGGTCCTCTAGCCCTCCTCTTGCACGCAGGCGCCCTTGGAGCCAAAAAGGGGCCTCGCTCCTCCTTCCTCGCTCCTCGTCTCAGCAGCCCGACCGCAGCAGGGTGTGCTCCTCGCACCACTGTTGGAGAACCATCCCCGCCCCTGCGGGGACAGGCTGCGTCAGCTCTCCCAGCGTGCCCCCTCTGGGCGGAGATGCGTGCCGCGGAAACTCGAAGGAGACTGCGGCCATCCACACCCGGGGGAAGGCAGGGCGTCCAGCGGGGCCGAGGCTTCCCCCAGTGGGGGTGGGGATGGCCTGCCCTCTGCGGCAGGTTCGCGTCGTCGTGCCGACCCGACGGCGACCCCGCCGCGGGCGCTCGAGGCTGAGAGCCCCGGCGGCGGCCCAGAACCAGCCGCCTTGGAACGAGCTGCCGATCGAAGAGCCGCCCACCACTACAGTGGAGGCCCATGCAAAGAAACACCCTGCTTGCCTCCAGGGTGCCCTGGGTTTCTGGGGTTTTGATGGTTTTGCTGTGGACAGCGCGGCGTTCCCGCACCAGAAATCCAGAGACGCCCCGGGGTCTAAGGATTGGCTCTCCTGCGGAAGGTTTTTTGTGGATTGGCCTCCACTGTATGTTGGTGTTTACGGTTTTACGGTAGGCTCGTGCCGCGATGACGCGGCGGAGAACCCACAGCGGCGGGCGGCCCCTGCTGAACGACGCCAGCGGCCTGAAACGGGGGCCGACGTCGAACGGTCTGCGCTATCGGAGAGCCGCCGAGCTCTCCATGCCGAACGATCCACGCGGCGTCAGAAGCCAGCGTCGAGGTCGTCGCGACACGAACCTGCCCCTCTCCTCCCCCGCGCTCCCGGGCGCGCCCCTCGAGATCCCCTGCCGGGTGTGGGACGCTCGCCGTGCGCCCTCGCCCCCTGCCCTCCCCGTCTTCCGCCCCCCTCTGCTCCACCCTCCCGCTCGGGTCCTGCAGTCAACCCGCATAGTGGGGATGGGCGACCTTCCCAAGGGTGCCCTTGCATCCTTGCCTCCTCGGTCCGTCCTTGGCCACGTTCCTTGGCCGCGCCGCGCTCGAAAAGCTTCGAAATGGGCGTCCAAGGCTCTTGCATCCTTATCGCCTGTCCTGATGAGACGGGTCGACTGTACACTCGCCCCACTCTGCTGAAAACGGAAGTGGGCATTGCCAGGGCGCACATGTCTTGGGCCCGAGCCTGGCCACCCCTCGCCTCCTCGCGCCTACTCGCCGGAGCCCAGCCCCTCGCCCATACTTAGTGGAACGATCAATGACATAAGCATAATAACTCGGAGGTCCGCGCGGATTTCTCGGATCGGCGCCGGGGCCCCCTGGCGGCGCCTCCCGCGCCGCCGTCCCCGCCTCTCGGACGGCGCGCGCGGGGGTAGGAGGAGGAGGAGGAGGAGGAGGAGGAGGAGGAGGAGGAGGAGGAGGAGGAGGAGGAGGAGGAGGAGGAGGAGGAGGAGGAGGAGGAGGAGGAGGGGAGGGGAGGAGGAGGGGAGGAGGAGGAGGAGGAGGAGGAGGAGGAGGCGGGGCACTGCTCTCGCGAGGCCTGTCTTTCCTCCCGACTGGGGACTCCTGGCATCTCGGCTGGCTGCCCCTCCTGCTCCTGGCCCTCTCAGGATCCGCTTTCGTTCGGTCCGATCGATTATCGATCCGATATCGACTCCGGCCGGCCCGATGCGATTCGATGCGGATGTTCTGACCGTCCGATGCGGTCCGATGCTTGCATGGCGCTGCTGAGAATCCTGGCGCGGCTTGTCAGATTCGGCTTCGCCCCCCTCTGATGCAGCCCGATCCGACGTACGTTCAGATCGTATCTGATTTCCCGATGGCATTAGTGACCGAACCTGCCTGAATATGCCAGCCGCCAACACTGGCCGCGCGCGCAAGGTGTGTGTGTGTCAGTTTGAGTGGAGAGGCCGTTTAAGAAGGCGGCGGGCCTCTTAGAAGGCAGGGGGCTTCTCAGAAGTGCCCCGGGGTTTCTAAGACTGCTTCTTAGAAGCTGGGAGGGCCTCTAAGAAGCCCCCTGCCTTCTCAGAATCCCGCCGCCTTCTTAGACGGGCTTCCCACTCGCGCCCCCCCCCCCCCCCTGTGCGGTTTGCCAACAACTCTCCCGCTCCCACCCCTGCCCCCTCCCCACGCTCAGACTCCCCAGAGAAGCTCTCGCTCCTAGTCCCGCTCCCGTCCTCGCCCGCCAGCCCACTCCCCCTCCTGCTCCGAATCCCGTCTGTCGTCGTCGTCCTAAGCTTAGCCTCCCCATCCTCCTCCTCTTTCGCCTCCCCACATGTGCTCGTTCCACTTCTGCCTCCCTCTTCTCGTGGACCAGCTCGGTCGCGGGGGGCGCGCCCGGTGGCCGAACTGCTGGCTCACTGCCCCATCTGCTGTAAGCGAGCCGCTGCTGCGGACCCACTGGTGTGCCCACCGGTCCTGCCAGTCCTTCAAGAACACCAAGGATGAGTTGGACGCTGCTGAGGTGACGAGCAAGAAAGACCACACCATGTGCCCACCGCCTCTTGGAGCTTTCTGTGCTCACTGGGAGGGTGAGAAGGACGTCGGCGCGATCGATGAGGGCAGCCACAGAGCCGTCGTAGAGGTGCGAAGAGGGCAGCGCAAGCACATGTATGGATGGATGCCTGTAGGACCCCACCGAAGATTATACATGTATATATATATATATATTTATATATATATATATATATATGAATCTTGTGATGGCTGTGGTGGTGACGACGATGATGCTAGTTGACAGGAGGATAAGGACGAGGATGGCAATCATGTGAGGTATCTCCAGTCGATGGATGCCATGATCAAGGACCTGAACTACGACCTGGATGCTACCAAGGCCAAGAAGGCGGATCGAGCGAAGAAGGGGTTCCCCCCCGTTCCAGACCTCTCGGCGCAGCCGCGGCGGGCGTGCCTGCGTCTCCAGATCGAGGGAGTGGCGGATGAGGGTTGGCGAAGAGAGGACGAGATGAGGGAGGAGGAGAGGGAGGAGGAGGTGGAGCAGGGGGGCTGATGATGATGCTGCTGATGATGATGATGCTGATGATGCTGATGATGATGCTGATGATGATGATGACGCTGATGATGATGATGACGCTGATGATGATGATGATGATGATGATGATGATGGTGATGGTGATGGTGATGGTGATGATGATGATGATGAGGAGGAGGAGGTGGAGCAGGGGGATGATGATGATTATGATGATGATGATGATGATGATGATGATGATGATGATGATGATGCTGCTGATGATGATGATGATGGTGATGGTGATGGTGATGGTGATGGTGATGATGATGATGAGGGAGGAGGAGGTGGAGCAGGGGGGTTGATGATGATGCTGCTGATGATGATGATGCTGATGATGCTGATGATGATGCTGATGATGAAGATGATGATGATGATGATGATGATGATGATGATGGTGATGGTGATGGTGATGGTGATGGTGATGATGATGATGAGGAGGAGGTGGAGCAGGGGGATGATTATGATGATGATGATGATGATGATGATGATGATGATGATGATGATGATGCTGATGATGATGATGATGATGATGATGATGATGATGATGATGGTGATGGTGATGACGATGATGATGATGATGATGATGATGAGGATGATGAGGATGAGGATGAGGATGAGGATGAGGATGAGGATGATGATGATGATGATGAGGAGGAGGAGGAGGATGAGGACCAGTAGAAACCGAAGACGCATCAACGGCGTTGCAGTACACCCTCCCTCCATATACCCTATGCATAGGTTCCCACAGACATTTTCAATGCTGTCTGAGAGTCCTGAAACATACCAAAACATACTTCCTGGACTTCAGCGTCGCGGATCAACGTGATTGTTGCGTCATTGCAATCTGAAGTCGTGCCAGAATGCCGTTCCTGGGACTTCAACACCGCGAATCAACGTGGCAGTTGCGTCCTGACAATCCTCAGTCGTGCCAGAACACCACTCCTGGAACTTCAACCGTGCGAATATTCGAAGCTGTCGCAAACTTTTAAGAATAATGTGTCCGGCGCTAAGGCGAGAGCAACCTTTTGAAAAGGAGCCGCCCTCCATCCTGGAAGCATTTGTAAATTTTTCAGACGAACGTGCGCGGCGCTGAGGAGAGAGTCAATTTTGAAACCACCTGTCCTCCATCCTTGATGTTTTACCCGCCTTCCATTTTTCCAAACTGTTGCACGCGTTTCAGACGTATGTGCGCGTGCGCTAAGACGAGAGCTCCACCGTGAAAACCACCCGCCCTCAATCCTTGAACTGTGGTGTCTTTCACCCAATGTGAAAACCTCCTGCCCTCAAATTTCAAGTTTCGAAATCATGGATGATGAGGAAGTCTTAGGCGAAAAGCCCTGCCCGCCCTACCGACACGTCTGGGTGTGTGTGTGTGTGTGTGTGTGTGTGTGTTTGTGTGTGTGTGTGTGTGTGTGTTACAGGCAAGGGTTATATTAAAGGACAAGGGATGCAGGAGAAGGAGGATGAGGATGGGGAGGACCAGGACCAGGACCAGGACCAGGAGCAGGAGCAGGAGCACGAGGAGGATGACCAGAAGGAGAAAGACCGCTGCCAGGGCGGCCCCAAGCAAATCATCGACACCACGCTGCTGGTGAGCACTCGAGTCCCACTCTGCAGGGGGCTTGCCGGATCCACCTGCGTAACTTCTTTCGAGAAGAGGAAGGCTTGCCAGCGTGGAAACCAAAGCGGTACAGTACTGCACCCTGGACGTGCATGATATATGTGGTGCAAGCCGTGCAGTGCAAGCTGTGCACGCTGTGTGATGCAAGCTGTGCGATGCAGTGCATGTGGTGCAAGCTTTAAGTCGGGCATGTCCCTCTACAGGAGGAATATTCAAAAATAATCAAAATACTCTGGGGATGATTTTCTCATTCCTTTTGAGCACTTGGTATTTTCGGACTATTTTTGAATTCTCCGTCCAGCATCCGCCTCGAGGAGGACACGCTCGACCTAGTGCCAGCTGGGGGCTTTGCGAGCTGTGCGGTGCACACCCAGCGCTCGATGGGGCCCTCGAGGCGCCCACGGGCGGACGCCTCAGGAGGAGGAGGAGGAAGCTAGGAGGAGTAGGAGGAGTAGGAGGAGGAGGAAGCTAGGAGGAGTAGGACGAGGAGGAGTAGGAGGAGGACGAGGAGGAGGAGGAGGAGGAGGAGGAGGAGGAGGAGGAGGAGAGACGAGAGGAGGAGGAGGAGGAGGAGGACGAGGAGGAGGAGGTGGAGGAGGAGGAGGCCTCACCCCGCCACACCCACCCAGCGCATGGGGGCGCCTCCGAGGGGCCCTCGTGGCGCCCACGGGCGGACTCCTCGGGCGTCACCCCGCCACGCCCACCCGGCGCACGTGGGGGCGCGCCTCGGGCGCCTGTCCGCCACACCCGCCCAGCGTTCAGTCGGGCACGTTCCCGCACGGGAGGAACCAGTCAGAAACGGTCCCAAGATTGTCGGGGGACGATGCCTTGACTATTTTTGGCCACTTGAGAGCACCTCGTCGCCATGTTTCACTTTCCTTCCAGGATCCGCCTGTAGGGGCGCCCACGAGGCGCCCAGGACAGGGCACCAACCAGGCGCCATTCCAGGCCACCCGCCCAGCGCACGGGGCGCCCACGAGGCGCCCGCGGCAGGCCACCGACCAGGCGCCCTTCCGCCACACCCACCCAGCGCACGGGGCGCCCACGAGGCGCCGACGACGGGGTACCAACACGGGGCAAAACGCCCCTCGCCCATCCAGTCGCTCGAGCACTGGTTTCGGGAAGCGTCGACGTCATCACAAGCTTTCGGAGGCCTGCGTGGATCCCCTGGGACGGCGCCGGAGCCCTCATGGCGGCGCTATTGGCCGGGTCGGGCGCGCTCCGCGCGCCAGGGGAGGGGGGTCCAGCGCCGATCCAAGAAATCCGCGCGGACTTCCGAAAGGTTTTTGTGTTATGCAAATTCTTCTTCTTCGAAGATACAGCTGCCTGCGACAAGACCCGCCCGCTACCATGCCAGCCCAGCATTCTGACTGGCGACTGTTCGAGGGGTTACTGGAGGCCGTCACGTGCGGCACCTCGTGTCTCCAAGATCGAGAGACGATATTATGATTATGATGCTGATGATACTGTTGCTGCTGATGCTGATGCTGATGCTGATGCTGATGCTGATGATGCAGATGATGATGATGATGATGATGATGATGATGATGATGATGATGATGCTGATGATGATGATGATGGTGATGGTGATGATGATGATGATGATGATGATTATTCGGATAATGATAATGATGCTGACGATGCTGACGATGCTGACGATGATGATGATGATGATGATGATGATGATGATGATGATGATGATGATGATGATGATGATGATGATGATGATGATGATGATGATGGTGATTATAACGAAGAGGAAGAGGGCAGGAGGAGAAGGAGGAGGAGGAGGAGGAGCAGCAGTGTAAACTCAAGACTCATCAACGATGTTGCAATAAACCTTTCCTCCAAGCTCCCCTCTTCATAGGCCCCTACAAGGGTTTATTCTCACTGAAGGAGATGCTCCGTTGGAAAACAATCGCTTGTTAATCCTGAACTGTGCCGGAACACGAATATTGGGATCCCAACGCCGCGGAACATCGTTATTGGTGAGTCTTGACGATCCTGCATTGTGCCAAAACGAAGTTTCTCGGACAATACCACGAATCAGCGTAACTGTTGCGCCCTGACAGTCCGACATCCTGCCAAAACGCTATTTCTGGGACGCTCACCATGAGAATCCTTGAAACAACTGTAAAGTCTGAACACGAATGTGCGCGGCGCTGGGGCGAGAGCCACATTTGGAAAAAGAACCACCCTCCATCTGTGGAGCTCTTACCTTCTGGCATGACAATTGTTTGGAAACGACCCGCCCTCCATCTGCGAGCCTCTTGCATTTTTACGACGAGTGTGCGCGGCGCTGAGGCGAGAACCACATTTTGAAAACAATTTGCCTTCAATCTGTGGAACTCACGCAGCTTTTGAGACTGATGTGCGCGGCGCGAAGGCGAGAGCCACATCTTGAAAACCAGCCGCCTCCATCCGTGAAGCTCTAGCAGAGTTGACACGAATGTGTGCGGCTCTACGGCCATAACCACATTTTGAAAGCCACCCGCCCTCCGCGTGTGAAACAGTTGCCAACTTTGAAGTTTCAGGGTCGCAGCGGCAAGGAAGTGTCAGAGGAAACAGCGGGTCCGCCTTTCCGATTGGCCTCGGGGTGTGACAGGGAGAATTTATTCATAAGGAAAAACAGTGGGGGAGGAAGAGAAAGGCTGTCACACGTGACACCTTTCGTCTTCATTACATGAGGAGCTGTAATGGAACTCGTTTTGGCCTTCTTGGGGCTGTCTTGGCTTCCTGTGGGGCAGTCTCTTGGGCCGTCTTGGGGCCCTCTTGGCCGTATGGTGGGTGTGGGTGGCTGGGGACCGTCGTGGGGCAGTCTTGGCGACGTTCTGGGCAGTCGAAGGGCCTTCTAAGGCCGTGGGGTCCTCTTGGGCCGTTTTTGGGCCGTCTTGGATGCTTCTTGGGCCCTCGCGGGGCTCTCTTGGGCCATCTCTGGACCCGTGTGGGGGCCTCTTTGGCCTTCTTGGGGTTATCGTGGAGGCTTCTTGGGCCTTCTCGAGCTGACGGAAGCGCGAAAAGGAGAGCATGCGAACATCTTGCACCCCCCCAAGAAGACATAAGAAATGTTGGCTTCTTCGGCCCTGTTGGAGGCCCTCTTGTGGCTTGTGGCCCTTTTGAGGTATCTTGGTCCGTCTTGAGAAAGACACAGTCGACCCCCTGTGTGGCAATCTTGGCCCGTCTTCGAGGCATCTTTGATCATTTTGGTGTCTTTGGTTGCCTGCATGGGCCTTCTTGGAAGCTCGGGACGCGGATCCATAGAGCGGGGACCCTCAGTTTATTACGAGGGATCGCAGCCTCGGGAAGTGGGGGGGATGCTTGCACCACTCCGTGAGTAGGGGGGGGCTCTTTGCTAGAATCCAGAAGCTCGAGCAGCACCCGGCATTCTGACGCGCGCACATCGTGACATCGTGAAGGCAGGAACGACATTTTGATTTGTTGCGCCTCGTGCGCTGGCTGGCCCAGGTTTGGGCATCGGCATAAAAAAGGGGGGGCGATCGTGTGGCAGGGGCGCCTGCCCGTGCCGCCGCCGCACCTCCTCCTCCTCCTCCTCCTCCTCCTCCTCCTCCTCCTCCTCCTCCTCCTCCTGCTCCTCCTCCTCCTCCTCCTCCTCCTCCTCCTCCTCCCCCTCCTCCTCTTCTCCTCCTCCTCCTCCTCCTCCTCCTCCTCCTCCTCCTCCTCCTCCTCCTCCTCCTCCTCCTCCTCCTCCCTCCTCCTCCTCCTCCTCCTCCTCCTCCTCCTCCTCCTCCTCCTCCTCCTCCTCCTCCTCCTCCTCCTCCTCCTCCTCCTCCTCCTCCTCCTCCTCCTCCTCCTCCCCCTCCCTCCCTCCCCTCCCTCCCTCCCTCCCTCCCTCCCCCTCCCTCCCCCTCCCTCCCTCCCTCCCCCCTCCTCCTCTCTCCTCCCCTCCTCCTCCTCCTCCTCCTCCTCCTCCTCCTCCTCCTCCTCCTCCTCCGCTCCTCCTCCTCCTCCTCCTCCTCCTCCTCCTCCTCCTCCCTCCTCCTGCTGCTCCTCCTCCTCCTCTTTTCCTCCTCCGGCTCCTCCTCCTCCTCCTCCTCCTCCTCCTCCTTCTGCTCCTGCTCTGCTTCTGCTGCTGCTGCTGCTCCGCCCGCTCCTGCCCCTGTGCTGTTCCCCTCGGGAGGCGGCGCGTTGTGCTTCTGCGCGGCACCCCTCGCTGTGGGCCTTTCGGCTCAACTGAGCGCAAAACAGACGACACCACCCGACCTGCGGCCCTCCCTGTTGCGCTACGGCCCGCCGGGCGCCGTAGTGTCTACCACGCAGGAGTCCACCTCCAGATCTCCTGGCACGCGCTGGGCCCCGCGTGGCCGTGCACGGGGTGGTGCCATCTGTTTTCTGGTCCACCTGGTGCCTTCTGCGGGCCGGCGGGCCGTCGGGCCCTCCCTGCTCCGCTCTTGGCCTTCCCTCCCGCTTCCGAGCAGCGGGGGTTGGGAGGGGTCGCCGCCCGCAGCACCTGCGCTCGCGAGGTGGCGGCAGGCAGAGCCCGCGCGCAGTCTCGCGAACGGAAGGAGTTTGCTTTCAGCTTCGGTCGTGCTGGCTCTTGTCGCCACGGCGGGACTCAACCTCTTAATGCTGGAGCCCGGCCACCGTCAGCGGCGAGCCATGGCCGTAATCCGAGGGGTGTTGCTTGGGCCCGAAAGTACCCCCGATCCCAGCTCCTCGTGGTGTCGCGGCGCAGAGGGATGGCGGGTCCCGCTGGAGGCGGACACAATCGCCAAGATCAAGGCGGACAGCGAGGAGCTCTCCACGGTCGCGGCGCAGCTGCTGGATGACCAGCAGTACCTCGAGACGCTTGCCCAGATGTGCAAGGACCCGGCCCGAAGCCCGCAGATGCGCCCGGGAGAGCTCATCTGGCGCCTCCCCGGATTCCTCTCCTGCGACGAGGAGGAGGAGGAGGAGGAGGAGGAGGAGGAGGAGGAGGAGGAGGAGGAGGAGGAGGAGGAGGAGGAGGAGGAGGAGGAGGAGGAGGAGGAGGAAGAGGGGGAAGGAGGAAGAGGGGGGAGGGACGTTTCGGGTCCGAAGTTCGAGGCTTTCGGACTTTTTCGTCGGTTCCCGGCGGCTTTCCAGCTTCGGGGTGCCTTTCGGCGGCTGCGCCTCGCCGAGAGCGTTCCTGGGGAGCCCCGAACGGCATCTGTCGGAGACGTATCGCCGATTCCATCTCGATGTCCCCCGCGGTGAGCCACCCGCCCTGAGCCAGCCCCCCCCCCTCAACCTCGTACGGTTGAGAGGAGGCATGTCCATATTTACGGCGTCCTCATCCAGGGCCTCGGCTGGCAAGGCTATGGGTACGCCATGGCACGGGTACGACGTCTTCGACGCATTTGACTAAGCCTACAGCTGCCGCCCGGGACACCACGGGACAACTCTCTGGGGGCACCGCAGGACAACTTTCTGCGGACCCTTCCGCCGTCGTGGCCGAGGCCGTCCGGCAGTGGAACAGAAAGCAGCACCCCGCCCTGGCTGGCAACCGCATCAACGGCTACATCGACCTTCGAGAGCCCCAGCCTGCGCCAAGCCTTCCGGTCCATGGTGGGCACTGCGGCAGGGCCGGCCCAGATCCCGGCGGCCCTGCTGGCGCGGGCGCCACGAGTCGCCCTCGAGCTGCTGGGGCGCATCGGCGATCTCATCCGTGACACAGGGAGGTGGCCGAGTGCTCTGAGGAGCCAGGAGGTGGCCATGATCCCCAAGCCTTCTGGGGAGGGCCTTCGCCCGATTGGGGTCGCGCAGGCAGTCGCTAGGGCCTTCAAGAAGATTATGGTTCAGAAGTACAAGCGCTGGGCCGAGCAGGTGCAGCCCACCAACGCCACCGCTGCCGTGCTTCTCGTCGATTTCGCCATCGACAAGGCCTACGAGGACGACGCCGGCTTCGTTGTCCGGCAGAGCGACCTCAGCAACTGCTTCACGCGGCTACAGGCCGAGCTCGTCATGCAGGTGGCCGGTCTCTTCGGCATGCATGACAAGGACGCCGTGTTCTTGTTATCGGACAATAGTGCCCGCAACACTGTCGTCAGGGTTGCGGGATACGCCAGGGTGACCCGGGTTACCCGGTTTCGCCGCTCGGGGCTGCCATCCTTGCCGGGGCGCACGCCAGGCGATTCGCCGCGGACCACGACATCATGTTCACCACGTACGTGCACGACAGGACCATGATTGCCGACACCCCGCAGGAGGTGGAGTCGGCCGCCGACACGCTGGCCTACCTCGACTGGCTCAGCGGGCAGGAGGAGGACCCTGGTAAGTTGGCAGAGGCCGCCGCCAACGTCCAGGGCGGCAACTACCAGAGCTACGTGGACGTCCTCGGCGTCCGTCTGGACCTCTCTGGGGCGAACCCTCCAGAGCCTGCCACGGGGGCCCTGCGCCGGGTCCAGGAGCTGCTCGCGCGGCTCACGAGGATCAAGCGAGTCAGCCGGGCGGCTCGCCTGCCACGGCGCCAGGTGCGGCAGGTCGTCCTGGCCAACGTCGGCATTTTGCGCCGGGGTGCGCCGTGGTGCGTCTTGCCCGACAAGACCCTCCAGGCCCTGCGGGCAGCTTTGGAGACAGCCCTCGCAGGGCGGCGCCGGTACGCCTCCTGGAGACACCGAGGGGCCGCGTGGAACGTGTCTCCCAAAACGTGGAAGATCGAGCCAATGGGTGTGGCGTTGCACGCGGCCGTGGGCATGCTCAAACGCACCCTCGCCGGCCCTCCGGAGGCCTTCGTCCGCCAGCGGTGGAGGCCGGCCCACCCAGCAGCTCGCCCGTCTGCTGGGTGGCTGCTGCGGACCCGCGAGCTCTTGGACTCCATGGGCTGGCGCACGGCCAGTGACCCATTCGAGGTGGAGATCGGCGACCTGACCTTCTCCCTCACGAACACCACCCGCAGTGGGCTCGACCACATGGTGCGGGAGGCCTGGCGCTCGTGGGTGATGAAGGCCGGCGAGGCGAAAGTCAGCAGGCAGGACGTGGTCAACATCCCCAGCCTTGATGGGAAAGTGCTCCGGGATTTCCTAGACAGCTACGACAACGGCCCAGATCACAGCTGGGCCTGGCGGTGCGTCGTCGGGGGCGAGCCCAGCCCAGACCGCCTCCACCACGTCGACGACGCTGTGGCCCAGGACTGCGCCGCGTGCCGCACCAGAGCCACCGCGAGACACATCCTCTGGCAGTGCCCTGCCGCCGAAGCAGTCAGACACAGTCGTGGCCTACGTCTGCCGGAGCTCGCCCCGGAGCTCCCCGAGCCTGAGCGTCCAGCCCTTCTGCTGAATTGGTGGATCCGCGCAGCGTGGGGCGTCCCCGCCGTCGTGTCCAGCGACGTTCACGCTGCTGCCACCAGGCGGCGGCGCCAGCTTGCCAAGCGCATTCTCGCATACAAATTCGTGGTCCTTCGTCCACATTACGATCGTTTTCTCGCCGCCGTTTCTAGTGAGGCCTAAGGTGTGCTCAGGTGGGGTGTAAGACCGTGCTTCGCACCGACATCTGGCCTCGCCCTCCGCACCGGCCAGTTGGTGCGCCATGGAAAACATCATGCAAAGTGAAGGAAAGGACATTAATCAGTACAATCAACCCGCATAGTAAGGATGGGCAACCTCCCCAAGGGTACCCTTTGCATCCTTGCATCCTTGCCTCCTCGGCCCATCCTTGCCTCCTCGGCCCATCCTTGCATCCTTGCCTCCTCGGCCCATCCGAACGAGCGCTAGGAGCGGCACGCGAAGACAACCAGCGACAGCAAGTGCGCGAACCACAGCAACAGCCACTGACAACTCGAGACGACGACGACGAGGCCACACGACTACTACAAACACTCCTGACACAGCGAAGAATACACCGCACACCGACACGACCACCAGGACAGCTCTCAGCAATCGTATCCTGCGACAGCGCTGGGCCATCAAGAGGGCTCGAAGACAAGTAGCGCCCAACGACATCATAATCCAATTCCGCGGCCTCAACAATATATTTTTGATCAAATCCGGCAAAAAGAACACCTCGTAGAAGCCGGGGCGACTGCGAACGGGAACGACGAGACAGACCGGAAAGGGGTCGCAGACGCGTTTGCAGATTTCCACGAAGAGTGACACCGGCGCCCTACCAGCGCCGACAGATCCACGACCGACCAAGCGCCGACACCACCCAACAAGCCATCCCTCTTTTTACCAAAGACGAATTACACCAGGCAGTGAGGCATCTCAAAACGGCAGATGCAGAGACGCGGCCGGCCTCACTGCAGAGCTCTTGAGAGCGGGAGGAGACGCGATCGCGCAGCACTTGCACAAGCTCTTCAATGATATTCTCGCGCCTGACCAGACACCGCCCGAGCAATGGAGGCGCGCCGCGAGTGGCGTCATCTTCAAGTCTGGCGACCCGCGCCTACCGAGCAACTGCAGGCCAATTGCTATCATGCCATTACTTTACAAGCTGATGTCTCGACTGCTGCGCAACCGGCTCGAGGCGCTCTTCGACTCGCAACGGCCCCCCGACCAAGCTGGCTTCCGCAGGGGCTTCTGCGCAGATGACCACCTTTTCACCGCGACTCTGTGGCGCGAGTGCTCCTACGATTGGCACTTGCATCTGTGGGCGACTGCAATCGATTTCAACAGGGCGTTCGACTGCGTGGACCACGACTGCCTCTGGGAAGCCTTACGGGGGCAATGCGTGCTGGCGCCGTGCATCGCCCTACTGCAGAAGTTCTACAGTGGGCAGGTGGCCGCGGCGAAGGCAGGCGTCAGCAGCGGGAGTTTCAACGTCGAACGCGGTGTCAAACAAGGCGACGTACTCAGCTCTTACCCCTTACCTATGCATTGCCCTGCTCGAGCCCGTGTTCCGCCAATTCAAGCCAACTTGGAAACGAAAGGGTTTTGGCGTGCAGCTGGGGTGCAAAAAGCTTGCCTTTGAGATTAGTTTAGGATTTGCTGACGATGTCCTCATTCTCGCCCCCAATCTGCGCCAACTCAAATGCATCCTGCGTGGCCTCAAGCGCACGGCCGCGAAGTGCGAACTTGCGTTGCGCCCGGGCGAAACCGAACTTCTCACGAACATGAGCAGGAGGCGCGGGCAAACAACGAGTCGCGCCGACGTCGACGGCGACGCGGTTGCAAATCTCAAAGCGGAAGGGGCCGCCAAGTATTTGGGGTGGAAGTTGGCGCTTCACGACTACTACCGGGCCGAGCTTTCCAGCGTAATTGCCGTGGGGTGGGGCGCTTTCAGCGAATTCCGAGACGAATTGACAAGCAGCCGATATCCTTTTCATCTCAGGCTCAGATTGTTCAGCGGTTCGGTGGCACCAACTGCCATGTACGGCTGCGCCTCGTTGGCGCCAAGGACGTGCTCCTTGTATTAAGACGCGCCCAGCGACGCATCTTGCGTCTCATAGTGAACGCGCCCAGGCGTCGAGCCAACAACCAGACTACACCAGCCGACGACGCGACCAGATCCGACCCAGAGCAGAGCGACGACGGACCACGCATCAGTTCTAACGACATCCGGCAGCAACTCAACTTCGACGACGCCGACGAATACTCGGACTTCGAACCTTGGGGCGAATCTATCCGCAGAGCGACTTATGCAGCCACGGAGCGGGCAACGCGCTTTCAAGTGGAGGACTGGGCGATGTTGCGCCACAAGCGGAAATCGCGATGGGCAGAACGCATAGCAACGCAATCTTGACAGAGGTGGGCCCGACTCGCTATAGCTTGGAAGCCCGACGCCCACGACCTGCGCCAAGCTCGCCGCAGACGTGGTGGTCAGCGACAACGCTGGGTCGACGACATCTCGCAGTTCTTACACTCAACTATTGCCTGGGACAAGAGCACGGACTGGGTGGAACTTGCTACAGACACTGCATTCTGGCAGTCGCTGGAGAATGACCTCGTCGCCTACTCCAACGTCTAACTATTACGGGCCCCGGCCCGCCCGTGCCGGCCCCCCGGGCCCCGTTAGCCACTGGCCGGCGAACGCGCGGCTCGCCTCGCCTCGCCTCGCCTCGCCTCGCCTCGCCTCGCCTCTTCCGCTGGCCGCGCCCCGCTCGAAAAACTTGGAAATTGGTGCCCAAGGCCCTTGCACCCTTATCGTGCATCCTTATGATACGGGCCGACTGTGTGCAGTCCGCTTCCATGGATGGGCCAGTTCCCCGCGGACGCTCTTCAGCAGTCCAGGGCCGGAGCGCGAAGGAGTTCTCGGCTCAGGCGCACCGGCCCGTGCCATGGTCTCTTCCCGCCTGCAATGCCTGCGCGACGCTACAGTGGAAGCCCATGCCAAGTAGCACCCTGCTTGCCTCCAGGGTGCCCTGGGTTTCTTGGGTTTCGATGTTTTTGCTGTGGAGAGCGTGGCGTTCCCACACCAAACATCAATGAACGTCCTGGGGTTTCAGGGCTGGGCTTCTTGTGGAAGGTTGATTGTGGTCGAGCTGCTATTGTATTGCTTGCACCGTATGCCATCCGGCGATCGAGGAAGAAACGGCTGCAGAGACATAAACTGTCCAGTGACGTTCCAGGATTCTAAGCGGCACAAGCATAGCTTCCAGAGTTCCACGCGGGTCTCTTGGGTCGGCGCTGGGCCCCCGCTGGCGGCAGCGCCCTCCCGGGCGCGCTCCGCGCGCCAGGGAGGGGGCCCCAGCGCCGATCCAAGAATCCCGCACGGAGCTCCGAAAGACGCTTCATGCCAGCTCTGCTCCCTTCCTGGGGCATCCCCAGGGAGGCCCTCTCTGCAGACCACGCCTTCTGGAGTCGCCGACAAGGGGGGGGGATGGCCAGGGGAACGGGGGATGTCATGGCCGGGGCCGTGATGCCCACCCGAGGTTTCTTGGCGCCTCTCGTCGTTTTGATGCGTCCCCTGCCCCTCCCCCCTCTGGGCCGCGCACGTGCCGCGGGTGAGAGGGGGCAGTACAGCGGGGGAGGGGGGGCAGTACAGCGGGGGCGATCGAGGGCGCCCCCCTCCTCCTCGACCCCGTCGTGGGGTCCACAAGGGGGGGGGGGGCGGTGATCGAGGGTGATCGAGGGTGGTCAGGGGTGGTCGTTCGGGAGGGGTCAACGAAGCCGTGGTCGTTCGGGGGGTCCACGCAGCAGGAAAGGCCCCGCAGGTGTGATTTGCGCACCCCCCTCTCTGACGCCCACCCTCTTGGACGCCCCCAGGCGACGTCCTCGCTGTGCTCTGGGCGAAGTGGAGCGAGGGGTTGGATGGGAGGGGGCAGGGCGGGAATGATGGGGGTGGGGCAAATGGGGAGAAGGATCGATGATCCTGCTCGGTAGCAAATCACTTGAGCCTCGTGTGCCCTCGTCATTCCGTCTCCAGAGCGCACTCGCGCCGATCAGCTCTGGGTAGTAGAGGAGGCAGCGCCGATTTGGCGTCGATCGGCGTCGATTTAGTGTCGATTTAGCGTCGATCAGCGTCGATTCGTAAAAGCTACGAAGATGGGATGGGAGGCTCCCGTGAGTTGCCACCGAGATCCTTGGAACGTAGGTTGGCCCACTGCGTGTGTTGCCGCGCTCAGCTCCACCGATCGCAGGCGGCTCGTGTCTGCCTTCGCTGATCATCTCGCCTGCGTCATCTTCGCGGGCTCCGATGGACAGGCACTGGTTGGTGCTCACACGCTTTCTGAGCCTGCACGGACGAGAAGCTTTTCTTCCGTCGGCGGTGAGGCGGACGCAGTCCGCACCAGCGTGAGGCCAAACGGGGGCACCGAAAAGCGAGGTGCCTGGCATGCAAGGGCAGGGGGAGGAAGGAGGGAACGGCCGCGCGAAGGGGGAGGAGAGGGCGGGGGGCACTCAGACGACGAAAAGTTCCAGGTCGAGCGGGCCGGAGCGGCCAGCCAAGGCGGAGGAGCCGCAGCAGCAGCCGGGGCCAGGGCCAGGGGCCAGGGCCGTCGAGCTGTTTCTCGTCAGTGGCCAGGGCCACTGACGAGAAACAGCTGGACGGGGCAAATCTCCCGGCACACTGCGGTGGTGGAGGGCGCAGTTTCGGTTGTTCAGCATTTGCATGAGTTTTGGAGGCGCACTGGGATGTCACAGGTGGAACGGTGAGGGAAACTTGGGCCTCGGAGGCTATCTGCCACGGCGAGGCAGTTTCCTCCTCCGCGGCTGATCTTATAGCACTCGACTCTGATGATCATCGAAAGGAGCAGGGGGAGATGGTTCACTGCTTACCAAACCACCTCAACCCAATCCGAAGGTCTTAGACCCCAAATTTCGGGTCGGGGGGCGTGCGGGTTCCACTGTGTTTTCTCTATGTTCCCGTCCCCCCACTGGAAGCCGGCAGGCCCAACGGCGACTTCGGATTGGATTGTTGTGGCTTGGTGGGCAGTCAGTGGTCCCTCGGTCCCGCAGCAGCCAGCAGGAGTTATTGTTTTGCTGCAGGGGATCTGAGGCCGCGGGGATGGCAACACGGACAGACTGGCAGAAGGGGCAGACCCCACACCCGCGGGTGCCTCTTTCGGGCCGTCCTGCACGCTCCTCGGACCGCTGCTGGGGGTTCGAGAGGCTCGTGTCCTTCGGAGGGTCCCCTCGTCGCCACGGCTGGGCGCAGCTCGGGAAACTGGCGCGTCTAAACCCGGGAGGGGTCTTGGGGACCGATTTGGAGCCGCCGCTGGCTCAGCTCGCCCTGCTCCGACAAAGCGCCGTGGTCGCAAGGTCGTCTGATCTCCCGAGTAACCGGTGTACAGAGGCGAAGTTGCGGCAGGTGCGCGTCGCGTCGACGCGGCGGCGACCCCAGCGCGGGCCTTCCAGGTTGGACACTGAATCATTGGCCCAGCATCGGCCGACACCGAAGGATCCGCGCCGTCGGAACGCCGCGATCGTTGAAGTCTGAGAGATCCAGGCTGTGTCAGACACCCACTCCAACGTCGCGACACGCACCTGCCGCAGTGGGAAATGGGGGGGCCATGGATCACCACCCGCCAAACCACCCCAACCCAACCCGCAGGCCCCAGTTTGCCCTCCATTCCCAGTGGGGGGGGTGTCGGGGAACATTGAAAAAACACATGTGGAACCCGTATGCCCTTCAATCCGAAATTTGGGCCTTTGCGTTAGGTTGGGGTGGTCTGGTAGGTAACTAGTCAATGGAGAGGAGGGGGGCGAGAGAGGGGGGGCAGCGGAGCGAGAGGTCTGCGCGCCGTGGCCCGCGCCCAGGACAAGAAGAAGACCTGGGACCAGCGCTCCGCCACGCGCGCCGACGAGCTGTACACCATCACGCAGGCGCCCTCCTCTCTCCTGCGGGCACCCGGGAGGGGCAGGAGCTGCACGGTCGATGGCACGTGAGAGCGAGCCTCTGCCGGAGAGTGCCCTTTGCTGCCCCCCCCCCTGGGGGTCCCCCGATCGCCGAGTGAGGTGCGGCGGCAGCGGCCTGCCTGCTCGGGCGGGGCCCCCCCGCGCCCACCCCGGAGCCGCACACCAGGGGCTGCTCCTGCTCAGGCGGCCGAGCGGAAGCATGGCAGTGCTGCTGACGAGGGGCCTCACGAGGGCCGAACAGCCCTCGGACCCGCTGCCCGCGCAGTGCCGTATGGTGCCGTGGCAGCCCCGTTTCTTCGGTGGCGCCGCCCGGTGCCGTGTGGTGCATTACCGAGTCTGTTGCCGCGTGGTGCCGCGCCAAACCCGCTTGCTGTGCGTGGTGCCGTGTCGAACCCGCCGCTGTCTGTGGGGTGCCACGCGATGCCGTGTCGGATTCGGTGCCCGTGACGCCGCGCATAATGCCGTGTCGAACCTGGTTGTTTTTCCATTCCATGTCGTGTCGTGTCGGACATGCGGGCCCTGCGGTATCATGTCGAACTCCTTGTCTTTGTGGCGCTGCATCATACCGTGTGGTGCCATGGAGACACCACTGCTCGTGCGGTTCCGTGTGAAGCCGTTGGCCGTGTGGTGCTGTGTGCTGCAATTTTAGCTGTCTAGGGTATCTCTGCAGGGTGCATTCATGGAAAGGCTGCCGCCTCTGCTGCCGACCCCGCAGAGTGTTGCATGGTGGAGTTTTGCTTTGTTCCCTACCTAGGCTCTGCCAAGAGGGTTCTTACCCTGTGAGCTTAAGGGGCCGGGCAGTGTAAATCGCCCCGGGCGGTTCCCCCCAGGATCCGCCCCGTGATTCCCCCAGTGACGTCCCCTTAGCTTAGCGTTGCTTATCTCATCTTAGCTTAGCTTAGCTTAGCCTAGCCTAGCTTAGCTTAGCTTAGCTTAGTTTAGCTTAGCTTAGCCTAGCCTAGCTTAGCTTAGCCTAGCCTAGCTTAGCTTAGCTTGGCTTGGCTTAGTTTAGCTTAGCTTAGCTTAGCTCAACTTAGCTTAGCTTAGCGCAGCGCAGCATTAGCATAGCATATCATATCATATCATATCATAGCATATCATAGCATATCATAGCATAGCATAACGCAGCAAATCATAATTAGCGCAGCATAACATAGTATAGCACATACTAGCATAGCATAGCCTTGCGCAGCATAGCATAGCATAGCATAGCGCAGTATAGCATAGCATAGCATAGCATAGCCCAGCACAGCATAGCATAGCGCAGCATAGCATAGCGCAGTATAGCATATCATAGCATAACATAGCATAGCATAGCATAGCGCAGCATAACATAGCATAGCATAGCATAGCGCAGCATAGCATAGCATAGCACAGCTCGCTGTTGATGTTGATGTAGATGTAGATGTAGATGCAGGTGTAGATGTAAATGTAGCTGTCGGTGTAGATGTAGATGTTGCTTTCCTAAATGCTCCAACTCCTAGGTAGGGTCGCACTGGGATAATGCTGGAACGGCAGCGCCAGGAACAGAACAGCGCATTCTGAACCATCAGACAGGACATTCATATGCTTCGATGGCCTGTGCGGCAATTGCCGCCGCCCCGGAGGCTTCAGATGCACACCGACGACGAGGACCGCAGAGCTCCGAACGGTTCGTTTCCCTCGACTTGCTTGGCACCCAGGGAGCACAACTGGGGGAACCGCGCGTTTGCTTTCACCTGTGCTGTTGCTTCTGCTTGGCTCCCAGGGGGCTGGGGGAACCGCCCGGGACGGTTTGCACTGCCCGGCCCCTTTAAGCCAAGCGAGTAAGAACCCTTCTAGGCAGAGCTTAGGTAAGGAACATGCGTTTCAAAAACTATCTTCTGACGGTTGTTGCGAATGGCGCGCCCGAAAGCGAAACTGCGCGTAATAACCGGGTAGAAAAGATATAGCATAGCATAGCAGAGCATAGCATAGCATAGCACAGCACAGCATAGCATAGCATATCGCAGCACAGCATCCACTATTGCTGCTGCTATATATATGTACTTACTGCTACTACTACTACTACTAAAAATACTACTACTAAACATACTACTACTACTACTACTACTACTACTACTGCTACTACTACTTCTACTACTACTACTACTACTACTACTACTACTACTACTACTACTACTACTACTACTACTACTACTACTACCGCTACTGCTACAACTACGACGATGAGGATAAGGAGGATAACGGCGTTTACCGCTCCCACTAATGTTGCTTTCCTAGAGGCTCCAACTCCTAGGTAGGGTCGCACCGGGATATTTGACGCCTTGGCCCTCTTGGTCAGTTCTCTTGCCGCGATGGCTGTTTAGGGCAATTGCGCTGTCTGGGCTTGGTGCTCGCAACAGCCGTCACAGCATAGGGCGCGCGCATGACGGCGACCGATTAGTCCAACGCGACATTCTCTCAACATGGTTGATACGGGCAGTTACGCCTTCGGGGCATGCTGCTCACGACAGCCCTCATATCAGAGTTACAGCCTTCATATCAGAGGTCGGATCCATCAGACGATAATCAACCAGCCGCAGCAGGGCGCCACCAGGTCAGGTTCTTCTGTCTTCGTGGCTAGAAGTGCGGCACAGACCTGATCATCTCGCTGCAGTGGATGTGCGGTCCCCGCGCTTCGCGTTCCCTTCTGCACCTCGTCTGTCCTTTGCCTTCTGTTTCCCCCCTTTGCTTCGTCCCTTTCGCCTTCGCCTCGTGCCCGTCCATTTGTTCGACCCTATCATTTGGCGCGATCGCCGTCACCGTCGTCGTCGTCGTCGTCGCTCTCGTGGCTGCGCCGTCGGCGTCGCGATCGTTTTTTTGCGACACACTTTTCGCCGAGCGCGATGCTCACAATCTTCTCCCTCATCTTGTCGCAGTTGCAGTGCGATTGCAGCATACGCCGATCCATCAATGGACATCTACATTTTCGTCGTCGGCGCCCGCGCCGCGGGCCGCCGATGCGTTTCCCACCAGTCTTCGCCGCGCTTGAGAATGTTTGGGGCTCCTCCTCCCGGCAAATGAGTTTTGAGCAGGTTTGCGGGAGGATTGCAAAGTAGATCTACACATTCTTCGCCGATGGCGTTGCTCACAATCTCCTCCTTCATGTTTTCGTGCTTGCAACAGGAATGCGCTGTGCGCTGATACATCTACAATCTACATTCACATCTGCAGCGTCGGGGCCCGCGACGCGGCCCACCGATTTTGTTTCGCACTACTGCGCGCACTGCTGGATATTGTTGGGGGAATCTGCCCCCCCAGCGAATCCTACTCTTGGGGCCACCCTGCGCGATATAATAGATTAGTGCGTGTGCATTCGTAGTTTTAGGCGTAACCGTAGTCGTATCGCGGTCGTTGTGCGGCGGGTGCCGCGTTTTTTTTGGGTGGGGTGGGGCGGGTCCCTTAAACACTTGTTTCGGTTCACTGTTCATTCGGGGTCACAGGAGGGGTTTGGGAGGCGGGGGGTGCGACGGCGTGGTGGGGGGTGTCTGTTGGGTTTGGGGCAAATCTGCCGTTGTGGAGGATCCTTGAATTGGAAGTCCCATACAGGGTGTGGGAGAGTGTGGGTGCCGGAGCTTGTTGGGGGGTATCTGTCCGTTTCCGAGCAGAGTTGTCGTGTGGGGCGTCCCTGAACCATACGTCCTAGAAGGGTCTCGGAGGCTGGGGGTGCGGAGGCGTGGTGGGGGGTTGTCTGTGGGTTTGGTGGAGGGTGTTTGTCTGTTTTGGGGCAGACTTATCGTATGGTGGGTTCTTAATGTCCCAGAATGGGTTTTTGAGGGGGTGCCAGGGCGTGGTTGGGAGTGCTTGTCCAGTTGGGGTCAAAATTGTCGTGTGGGGGGTCTGTAAACTAGATGTCCCGAAAGAGGTCTGGGAGGCTGGTGGTGCCGGGGCGTGGTATGGATGTCCATCGTTTTTTTGGGCAAAGTTGTCGCGTGGGGGGTCCTGGAGGTTTCAGAAAAGTGTGGGAGGCTGGGATGCGGGGGCAGGGTGTTGGGTGTTCGTGGCCAAAATTGTCGCGTGGGGCGTCCCTGAACTAGGGGTCCCAGAAAGGGTGTGGGAGGCTGGGGGTGCCCAGGCGTGGTTTTTCCCCACATGCTTCGTGGGGTTCTGGTTTTATTCCCTGCCGCGTCTCACCCGCGGTTCTCCTTCTCCTTCTCCTCCTACTTCTCCCTCTCCTTGCGCACAGAGACAAATATACACAGAAACAGTAAACGCACACACACACACACACTCACAACGCCAGTGCGCGCCTGGCGTGTTCACCGCATCACACAGCCAAGACGCATGCACAACATACTGGACACCCACATGAGACACTCCAGACGCATGCAACACAAACACTAGCGCACCCCTGACGTGTTGACTGCATCACACACGGGGGTGCGCAGGGGGTGGTCTCTGAGCGCGGCCGCTATCCACGACACTGTCGCAACGCTCAGCAGGCGTGGCACCTTCTGGACACCATAGGGGGTGCGCAGGGGGTGGTCTCTGAGCGCGGCCGCTATCCACGACACTGTCGCAAAGTCTAGCAGGCGTGGCACTTTCTGGACACTGGTGCGCAGGGAGTGGTCTCTGAGCGCGGCCGATCCACGACACTCTCGCAAAGCCTAGCAGGCGTGGTATTTTCTCGACACCATAGGGGGTGCGCAGGGGGTGGGCCCTGAGCGCGGCCGCTATCCACGACACTCTCGCAAAGCCTAGCATGCGTGGTCCCTCAGCGCGGCCGCTATCCACGACACTGTCGCAAAACCTAGCATGCGTGGCACTTTCTCGACACCATAGGGGGTGCGCAGGGGGTGGTCTCTCAGCGCGGCCGCTATCCACGACACTGTCGCAAAGCCTAGCAGGCGTGGCACTTTCTGGACACAATAGGGCGTGCGCAGGGGGTGGTTTCTCAGCGCGGCCGCTATCCACGACACTGCCGCAGCGCCTAGCAGGCGTAGCACTTTCTGGACACCATTGGGAGTGCGCAGGGGGTGGTCCCTTAGGCGCAACCGCTGTCCACGGCACTGTCGCAAAGCCTAGCAGGCGAGGCACTTTCTCGACACCACAGGGGGGTGCGCAGGGGGTGGTCTCTGAGCGCGGCCGCTATCCACGACACTGTCGCAAAGCCTAGCAGGCGTGGCAGTTTCACGGCACCATAGGGGGTGCGCAGGGGGTGGTCTCTGAGCGCGGCCGCTATCCACGACACTGTCGGAAAACCTAGCAGGCGTGGCACCTTCTGGACACCATAGGGGGTGCGCAGGGAGTGGTCTCTGAGCGCGGCCGCTATCCACGACAGTGTCGCAAATCCTAGCAGGCGTGGCACCTTCTGGACACCATAGGGGGTGCGCAGGGGGTGGGCTCTGAGCGCGGCCTTTCTCCGTGACGGTCGTCCTTGCCCCAGCAGGCGTGGCATATTTTCTCGACATTACCGGGGGTGCGCACGGGGTGGTCACTGACCGCGGCCGCTATGCGGGACGGTCGTCCAGGGCACAATTCCTCCTCTCCTCCTGACTGGCGTCACCAACGGTATCGGCGGGGCAACGGCCACCGACATCATTCTCACATGCTTTACTTCAGCTATCACCCCTTCAGCCATAACATAAGTACGTGGGGTTCTTCGGTCACGTATTTTTTGGTTGGTTTTTTGGGAAGAATGTCATGTGGGGATGAGGCTGGTGGTGCTGGGGCGTGGTGGGGTGTGGTGGGGTCTCTGTTGGTTTGTGGGCGGAATTGTTGTGTGGCGGGTCCCTAAAACTAGATGTCCCAGGCAGGGTGTGGGAGGTTGGGTGTGCCGGGGTATGGTGGGGGTTTTCTATTGATTTGTGGGCAGAATTGTCGCGTGGGAGGTGAGGTCCCTAAACTACGAGTCCCAGAAATGGTCTGGGAGGCTAGGGGTGACAGGGCGTGGTGGGGGTTGTCCGTCGGTTTGGGGGCAGAGTTGTCGTGTAGGGTGTTGAAAGGAGAGGTCACAAAACGGGTGAGGCTAGGGGTGCTTGGGCATGGTGGGGCGTGTCTGTTAGTTTGGGGGCTGGCTTGTCGTGTGGGGGGTTCCTAAACCGGGGTTTTCAGAAGGGGTCTGGGAGGTTGGGGGTGTCCAGGGCGTGCTGGTGTGTGTGTGTGTGTGTTTGTCGGTTAGGGCTGAACTGTCTTTTGGGGTTGCCGTGCGTAGAGCTCCGAGAAAATTCTGGGAGGCTGGGGGTGCCCAGGGCGTGGTGGGCGTTGTTTGCCGGTTTGGAGGCAAAGCTGTCGCGTACGGGGCCCTTGACTTTGAGGTCCCGGCATAGGGCTTGGTAGGCTGGGGATGCCGGGGCGTGGGGAGGGGGTGTCTGTCGGTTTGTGGCGAGAGTTGTCGTGTGGGGGTCCGCAAGCTAAAGGTCCCAGAAGGTGTCTGGGAGGCGGGGGGTACCCGGGGCGTGGTGTAGAGTTCCGAGCAGGGTTCTGGGAGGCTGGAGGTGCCGGTGCGTGGTGGGGGGTGTCTGTCGGCATGGGAGGAAAATTGTCGTGCGGGGGTTTCCTTTCTGAGTGATCCCAGAAATGAGTCTGCGAGGCTGGGGGTGTCTGTCGGTTTATAGGGGGTGTCTGTCGGTTAATAGGAAGATTTGTCGTGTGGGGGGGTTCTCTGGCTAGATGTCCCGTAAGGAGTCTGGGAGGCTGAGGGTGGGGGTCCCTTCATTAGGGTTTTGCAGGCCAGTGTGCCGGGGCGTGGTGGGGGGTGCCTGTCCGTTTTAGGGCAGAATTGAAGTGTGGGGGTCCGTAAACATGTTCCAGAAGGGTCTGAGAGGCTGATGGTGCCAGGGCGTTTGGGGCAGACTTGTCGCGTGGGAGGTCCCTGGATTGGAGGTCCCAGGACAGGCTCTGGGAGGCTGGGGGTGCAGGGGCGTGGTGGGGGGTGTCTGTCGGTTTGGGGGGAAAATGGTCGTGTGGTGGGTCCTTAATCTAGAGGTCCCAGGGGTCTGGGAGGCTAGGGGTGCCAGGGCTGGGGGTGCTGGGGCGTGGTGGGGAAGTGATTGTCGGTTTGGGGGCAGGGGGGGCCCTATAGTTGGGGTCCTGGAAAGGGGGTCTCGGAGGCCAGATGTGCCAGGGCGTGATGGGGTGTTTGTCGGTTTTGGGGCGGAGTTGTCGAGTGGTGGGCCGTTGAACTAGAGGTCCCAGTAGGGGTCTGGGAGGATTGGCGTGCCGGGGCGTGGTGGGGTGTGTTTGTCCGTTTTGGAGCAGATGTCCCAGAGTGGGTCTGGGAAGCTGGTGGTGCTGGGGCGTGGTGGGTTGCGTCTGGTTTGGGGGTAGATTTGTCGTGTGGGGGTCTCTTAACTAGAAGTCCCAGACAGGGTCTGGGAGACTGAAGGTGCCTGGGCTTTGGGGGTGTCTGTCAGTTTTGGGACAGAACTGTGGTGGGGGGGTGCTTGAATTAAAGGTTTCAGAAGAGGTCTGGGAGAGTGGTAATGCGAGGGCGCAGTGGGGGATGTCTGTCGGTTTGGGGGCAGAATTGTCGTGTGGGGGGTCCGTGAACTAGAGATCCCACCCAGAAGTGGTCAGGGCGGCTGGGGGTGCCAGGGCGTGAAAGGGGGTGCTTGTTGGTTTTGAGGAAGACTTGTCGTCGTTTGGGGGGTCCCGTACGCAGAGCTCCTACAAGGGTTCTGAAAGGCTGGGCGTGCCCGGGGCGTGGTGGGGGGTGTCTGTCGGTTTGGGGGCAGACGTGTCGTGTTTTTTCCTCCTCCTCCTCCTCTTCCTCCTTCTCCTCCTCGTCCTCCTCCTCCTCCTCGTCCTGCTCCTCCTCCTCGCCCTACTCCTCCTCCCTCCTCCTCCCCTTTCTCCTCCTCCTCCTCCTCTTCCTCCTCCTCCTCCTCAGAAAGGGGGTCTAGGCTGGGGGCGCCAGGGCTGGGTGCGGGCTTCGTGGCTCGACCGCTTGTAGGGTGGGGGGGGGGCCCCAGGCCTCGCACGCCTGTCTGACGGGGCGGAGCGCCAGAAGAGAGTCAGTCCTCCACAGCTGCGGGCAGCGTCGGCTGCTGCAGCTGCTGGGCGTGGTCGTGGTCGTGGTCGGCTACCGGTTCGTCGTGGAGCTCCTGCTGATCAGAGCGGGCGCGGGCCAGACCGCGTCGCCGCCCACAGGGAGCGAGCAGGGAGAGAGCATTCACAATTAGAAGGCCCAGGCGACGTCTGAAGGGATAGACTTGCGTATCCAAGTCGCAGCATCACCTAGAACGTGGTATTTCAGACGTGGCAGAGACACCTGCGGTGAGCGATGGTGATGGTGTTGCTGAAGGTGATGGTGATGCCGATGGTGGTGATGATGGTGGTGGTGGTGGAGATGGTGATGATGATGGTGGTGGCAGTTGTGATTGTGGTGGAAGTGGTTGCGTTGATTGTGATGGTGGTGGGTGGTGGTGGTGGCTGTGATCATGATTGTGGTGGTGATGATGATGATGATGATCGTGGTGGTGATGATGGTGGTGGTGATGGTGTTGTTGATGGTGATGGTGATGGTGACGATGACGGCGATGATGATAATAATTGTGATGGTGCTGGTGGTGATGATGATGCTGGTGATGTTGATGATGGTGGTGGTGGTGGTGGGAGCGGTGATGGCGATGATGGTGATGATGATGGTGATGTGTGGCGGCTGCGCGCGGACGCAGGTAGGGTTGATCTCGCACGCCTCTGGGGTCGGCGGTTTGTCGGAAGCCTGTCCAGCACCTTGGCCCGACGTTCAGTCGGGCAACGCCTCTGAGACTCTGCCATCTCATTAAACCTTTCCAGGCTTCGTGACGAAGCTGCCTCGGCTTTCCCGGTCCCTCTGACACCCGTCGGCGTACAACAGGGGACTTGGTCAAGCAGGCGGTTTTGTGAGAAGCTCGTCGCCTCTTGGAGGTCGTGGGGGCGCATGATTTACCAGAAGCCACGTCGTTTTTTTTTTGTTCCCCTGCTGTGTGCCGCCCAAGCTCTCCGCGCACGCCTATTCGCACTCCCGATCACCCGTTCGCGCTTCCTATTGAAGCGCTCGCTCGTTGACTCCCTCCCGCTCCCACTTCCGGTTCCGCTTTCGCTCCGACGTCGTTCCTGCTCGTCGTCGTCGCCGCTGTGGTCTTTCTGCGTCGTCGTCGCCGTCGCCGTCGCGCCGTCAAGACCTTTGAAGTTGCTCCAGCGCTCCCGTCTACCTTGTGCGCCTTCTCTTTCGGCGGGTGGCGTCAAGCCACGGGGCGCCCCAGAGGGGTCGTTTTCACCGACATTCGCCCGTAAGCTGCCCGCGTGAGGTGGCGCGGAAGTGCCTTCGCCTCCAATGTGGCTTGCCGCGTTGGTGGCCCGCGTAAGCGGCCGCGTGAAGTCGCTACAGCATCTCGCGTACACTCCGTTTTCGATCGTCGCGCAAATGTCCAGTCCTCCCATGCCCGTGTTTTTATTGGCGGCGCTGGAGCACGCCTTCGGTGGTGGGGGGCTTCCAGGACCCTTCGACGACCTCCCAAGAGCCTCGAATCGGCGGCGAGCGAGGGGGGGAATTTAGAAGGAGAAGGCCTTTTCAGAAGTTTCGAGAGTCCCCCTTCCCTTTGATAAGATTTCTGAGTCTTCCCCAAAGTCAAGCGCATCAGCTGTTCAGAAGGCGCGACGGGTTTTGAGACGTCCCGCCGCCTTTGAGAAGGCCTTCTCCTTCTCACTCCCCCCCCCTCGGCCCGCCGCCGATCAAGGATCCTTCGAAGACCTTCCGAGAGCTTCGAGGTCGGAGGACGCCAGATGGACACCTAGTTACGCCGTCCCCGGCCAGAGGCCGATCCCCAGGGGGCAACGATAGGGGGGGATCGGCAAGGGGGGGGATGCATTGACCCCCGCTCGCCCAGTGATCGCCGATAGGGGCCCGATAGGGGCGCGATGGCATCGCGCCAGAGCGCACGGGTTTCCATGTCTCGCACAATTGGGAACCTTTTGACTCAGGCGCCTGACCTAGATGCGTATCGGTGGCAACACCGGGGCCGCTGCAGTTCGTCCCCTGTTCTGTGGAACCGCTCTGACCATTTGCCGCCCGACCAGCTGTCTGCTCGGAGGGGTGGAAGACAGGAGGTGGCGAGGAGAGGACGGATAAGATCTTAGACGAATGACTACACTGATTTGTTAGGCCGCGGGCCCCGTTGTACGGCCCGCTCATTGATAGGTCGCGAACCCCGCAAACGCGTTCGCATAACTTTTCATCACGACGATTCCTTTGGTTACTCGCGCAGCGGGTAGTTTCTCCAGCCACACATTCGTGTATACATGCACTGTTGCTCATTGCACCTTCTTCCTTTTCTCTTTATTAATTATTATTTACCCTCCGTCCTCCTTCCTCCCTCATCCACAGCAGATATCAGCACGGTCTGGATTAGTTCAGGCATACAACTGCCGTTTGACCATTTGACATGTTCACAACCTCCAAGAGGTATTCCGTGACATATTCACTCTGCCGTTGCAGAGCGCTCGTCGGCAAAAAAAAAAACCCAACCTGCCCAGGAACCCGCGGATTCACAATCGGAGACCTATCGCCGATCTCTCGCCGATGTATCGCCGATTCCAGGTCGATGTTCCCCCCCCCCTGTCCTTATCCCCCCCTGTCGTTGCCCTTCAGATCCCGCGCCCGGGCGTGGGAGAATGTGCCTTCCCGGCGGGGCCACGAGAACGCACGCGCCGAGCCTGCTCGGCCCGGGACCCGCGCGGCTGGGCTCGGCGTGGGCGTGCGGCAGGGTCGCGCCGGCGTCGCAGCGGCGACGCCGGCGCGGGCATGATCATTGGGAAAACACCCTAACCCTGTGGTGGGTTTCTTGACAAGCGTGGGGGGGTACCCCCCCGACGGGGTTCAGCCTCTCCTCGTCGTCGCACCGCAACGCTGGTCGGATCGCCTTCGGCGCACGGTGGCTGCCCGCAACAGGGGTCGATGTGAGGCAGTCGGCAGGGGTGGCGCCCCCCCGACGCTTGTTAAGAAACTCGGAACTGTAACGCAGTAAGGCGCGGCCTCGCTGAGGTCCCCGTCTTTGCGTCAGGGACAGTCGATCTGGATTGTTTTGCTTGAGGCATCTGCCGAACAGACCCCCTATCCCAGATGCCCTTGGCCCTCTGAACTTAGGTTCCCTCCCAAAGGATTGCGAATGACATGAGGTTGAAGGCCACCGTCGGCGTAAATCAAGCCAATTTCCTGAACGACCTCCGTTGCCGGATGGCGGAGATGGCCTGATGGCGGGGATCGCCCAGGTGTGAACGATTTGCGCAGTGTCGTAAACCAGCGTGCACGTCGACACGTCAGCGACCGGGCGTACGGCTGCAGGTGCTCGGCATCATTCAGGGCGCCGTCAGCAACAAGACCCGCGCGGAGACCGTCCGGTTCAACCAGGCGCGGCCATGCTTCCGCCGCAGACCGCCTGCTTCTTGTTGACTGGCCTCGGGTTTTCTTCTCCTTAGTCGTGGCTGTGGTCGGCCTCATGCTTCTCTCACCGCCCACCAAACCACCCCAACCCAACCCGAATGCCCCGACTTGCCCTCCACTTCCAGTGTGTGGGGGGGGTCGGGGACCGTTGAACAAAACACACATGAAGCTCGTACCCCCCCAACCCGAAATTCGGGTCTTCGGGTTGGGTTGGGGCGTTCTGGTAGGTAGTCATTTTAAAGTGCCCTCACTTGCATCCAGCGACCAGCCCGCGAGCCCAATTTCATCTGCCAGCACTGTACCAAAGAATGTTCTACGAACCTTTTGTGGTTTGCGCGAAATGTTCTTAGGACATTTCTGGCTTGGGCTGTCTTGTTTTAACACATCGGGTTCATGTTCTAAGAACATTGGAACATTTCTGGCTTCTAAGAGCATGTCGTGCTAGGCCTATAGGAATGCCAGGACGGTCGGTCCCTGCTCAAAGAGGGGGGTACGGGTAGGGGAAGGCTTCTTAGAAGCACCTCTGCTTCTGAGAAGCGGCGGGCCCTATCTGCAGATGATCGCACGGGCGCCCTCGAGGGCGCGAAGTCATTCGCGCTTCGCGCTTCGCGCTTCGCGCTTCGCGGTTCGGCCCCGATTCCTCCTCATGCTCCTCTTCTCCCCCGGGAGGCGGCGCGAGAGCGCGGAGTTATTCGCGCTTCGCGCTTCGCGCAGCGCGAAGCGCGAAGTTGGGAGCCCTTGTAGATGTAATGCCCGCGCCTTCTAAGAAGCACCCTCCTTCTGAAAAGCCTGCCCCCCTCCCCCTACCTCCCTGTGCGTGCCGCCAGGTCTGGGCAGCTGGTGTGCCAAGTCTGCGCAGCCGGTGCGGTCTCGTTCGGTAGCAAGGCATGGGAACCCGGTGTACCCTCTTCATTCCGTTTCTCGCGTCGATGAGCACCGATCAGCGACTGGGAGTCGAGGCGATAGCGCCGATTTAGCGCCGATTTAGCGCGTCGATTAGCGTCGATTTAGCGTCGATTTAGCGTCGATTCAGCGTCGATTTAGCGTCGATTCGCAAGAGCCGACATGATGGTATGGGAGGCTCCCACGAGTTGCCTCCGAAGTCTGGGCAGCCGATGTGGTCTCGGCAGGGTCCATCTCGCTCCGATCGATCTGAGTCGATATCTGTGTCGGCCAGCCCGATCCCAGACCCCCTTCCGGTGTGAAGAAATCACGACGGGAGGTTCTCCGCCAACTTCGGCTTTTGGGGGCCCTCACTGGGCCCAGTGACCGTCAAAAAACGACTCGGGATGAAAAACCGGTCCTGGGGAAGGGTCCAGACCTCTGGGGGTCGACGTTGTGAACAAAGTCACGACGTCGGGGGTCTGGGATTCGATTTGATTTTGACATTCCGACGATCTGCGTGGCGCTCTTGTGCTTCCTGGGCGGCCGATGCGATTCGATTCCAGCTCTGTGTCGATGTGGCCCGATTCGACGCACATCCCGAGACGATACGTTTTCCCGAATTGATGCTGACTGATCCTGACGAAGCAGAAGCAGGCACATCCGGTGATCGTAAGAGCCGCCTCACAATCAGCCTCGTGAGCAAAGTCAATCACCTTTTGTTTTCAGCAGGCGTTGGATGCAACGAAGCATCGCGCTGCGCCTGATGCTCACAGTGACTCGCTCCACTACTGGGTTGGACACATGCTCGAGGACGGGATTCGAAGTGGAGCTGATCAGAATATGACACGCGACTCCGAAGGATGTGGCAGGTCGAGAGCGCCAGAGTGCCTTTCCAACCCGAGGCTTTCGGTCGTCACGGTCGGGTCGTTTCCCTCCTCTGCGCTGCCACGCCGTACGTGGTGATCGGCAAAAAACGGTTGCGCGCCGCGGTCTACGAGAAAGACAGGCGAGCTTATCGTTGCGGGCTCGTTCGCTCGCGCGCACAGGCTGGCGTGAGCCTGAGGATCGCGAAGGCTGTCGCCATGGACAGGTGCGCCTTCGCAGTGCCGCAATGTATCTTCATGACAGCTTGTCTTTGCGCTATCCGCACCATCTGTCCCCTGTATAGTGGCCTTCGGCCCATCCCGCCACTCTGTCCGGGTCGTGGGTGGATGCCTTTTGGGGACTTTTGGGGGGCCTATTCGGGGGCCTCTCGGGGATCTCTTTGGGGCCTCTTAGGGTGGGGTGCGCCATGAGGAGGGGAACAGACAAATTTCTCACGCCTTGTCACTTCTGGCAAGCGGGGGTCGGCGGATTCGACAGGCATTGTAGTCCACCGATGTTTCTTTTATGATTTGTTGCAGGTGCGCACGCGCGCAAACAACCATGTTTTATTCATTGAGACGCCATTTGCTTATCGCATGTTTTGAAGAGCTTTCTTTTGAAATTCTTGAGGCGCACGTGGTCTTTTAATGATTTCGACATGCACGCGCGCGGGGCCCGCGCGTGTGGTCCGTATGGCGTTACGTGATATGTATTCTTACATAATGCGGCTGTTAAGTCAATGTGTGTGCACTGCGTGGTATTCGATGACACGAGTGACGGTGGGAATCAATACCGAGTTGGTTTGGAGATGCGGTTGCATGGAGTGCAATGAATTTGAGAAGCTGAAGTGGTTAATTCCAATGCTCGAGCAGATATCCCACCCACCCACCCTCGTTCGCTCTTTAAGTCTCAAGGTGCCACGACTGCAGCTATTTCGGAACTTGTTGGCTCATCCCAGCAGACGCAGCGACGTGCGGACCCTTCTACTAATGTGGATCAATGAGCCGGGTGGGCGAACAACGGTGATTATGCTGCTGTTGATGGTGATGCTGCTGCTGATGATGATGACGATGACGAGGATGCTGATGCTGCTGATGATGATGACGAACATGATGATGACGATGATGATGACGATGATGCTAATGATGCTGCTGATGATGCTGCTGATGATGATGATGACGATGCTGCTGCTGATGATGATGATGCTGCTGATGATGATGACGTACATGATGATGACGATGATGATGACGATGATGCTGATGATGATGGTGATGATGATGCTGATGATGCTGACGATTATGCTGCTGCTGATGATGGTGATGACGATGCTGCTGCTGATGATGATGATGCTGATGATGCTGATGATGATGACGATGCTGCTGATGATGATGATGATGATGATGATGATGATGGTTCTGATGATGCTGATTTCAGACATGCGAAAGCGGGGGCGGGCGCGTGCGTGGCCCGCAACAAGTTACCTGACAAGGATCACAAGGCTCATTTTTGGCATGGTTCCCTACCTAGGCTCTGCCTAGAGGGTTCTTACTCTCTTTCTTAAAGGGGCCGGGCAGTGCAAACCGCCCAGGGCGGTTCCCCCCAGTATCCGCCCCGCGGTTCCCCCAGTTGCGCCCCCTGGGTTCACCCAGCTTAGCTTAGCTAAGCTAAACTTAGCTTAGCTTAGCTTAGCTTATCTTATCTTAGCTTAGCTTAGCTTAGCTTTGCCTAGCCTAGCCTAGCTTAGCTTAGCTTAGCTTAGCTTATATCATAGTAGCTTAGCTTAGCGTAGCTTAGCTTAGCTTAGCTTAGCTTGTCTTGGCTTGGTTTGGCTTAGCTTAGCTTAGCTTAGCTTAGCCTAGCCTAGCCTAGCTTAGCTTAGCTTAGCTTAGCTTATCATAGCTTTGCTTACCTTAGCTTAGCTTAGCTTAGCGCAGCGCAGCATAGCCCAGCGCAGCATTAGCACAGCATAGCATAGCCAAGCATAGCATAGCATAGCATAGCATAGCTCAGCATATCATAGCAGATCATAGCATAGCATAGCGCAGCATATCATAGCATAGCATAGCATAGCGTTGCTTAGCATAGCACAGCGCAGCACAGCATAGCATAGCATAGCACAGCATAACATAGCATAGCATAGCATAGCGCAGCATAGCATAGCATAGCATAGCATAGCGCAGCATAGCATATCATAGCCAACAACAAGCAACACGCAGAGCATAGCAAAAACAACAACAAGCAAAAACGTGTGTGTGTGTCTGTGCGCAGGCAAAGCAAAACAACAAAATCAAGCAACAACAAACAACCAAAGCAAAGCACAAGCAAAAGCAACAGCAACAGCAAAAGCAAAGGCAAAGGCAAAAACAACGGCAAGAGCAAAAGCAAAGGCAATGCAAAGCAGAAACACAACCAATGCGAAAGTGTATATGTAGATGTAGATGTAGATGTAGGTGTAGATGTGAATGTAGGTGTAGATGTAGATGTAGATGTAGATGTAGGTGTAGATGTAGGTGTAGATGTAGATGTGAGTCTCGCTGTTGATGTTGATGTAGATGTAGATGCAGGTGTAGATGTAAATGTAGCTGTCGGTGTAGATGTAGATGTTGCTTTCCTAAATGCTCCAACTCCTAGGTAGGGTCGCACTGGGATACTTTGATTCTTTACAGTGGAAGGAGTATTTGTATTTGTATTTGTACTTGTAGCTGGCGATGTGCACATCTAGACGTGGATGCATATGTATGTGCGGTTTCGGCTCGTAATTGCCCCTCCCCGCGATAGCAAGATTTACGACTGTCCAGGCAGCCTTTCTGTTCCATCCTCCTCCCTCTTCCTCCCTCGTCTTCCTTCCTCTCTCCGTCTCTGTACCCCCTCCTCCTTCTCCTCCGTCTACTTCTCCTTCCAATCAGAATCGCTTTTCGGGGCATGATCAAGGAACGCCACCGGAACACGCAAAACAAGCAACACAAGCAACAAGCCAATCTTGGGGAAGTTGCTGGAGGGGTGGGTGGGGGGGAGTCCCCCAGCAAGTTCTTCAGCTGTTCTTGTGTCTTTATTATCGGCAGTGCTTTTTGTTTGTTCTTAGAGTTTTCTTTGATTCTGGCTTGGACAAAAAAGATTTCGGTTGGGAGGATGAGGATGATGATGATGATGATGACGATGATGATGATGAGGAGGAGGAGGAGATGGAGGTTGAGGAAGAGGAGGAAGAGGAGGAGGAGGAGGCGGAGAAGGAGGAGGAGGAGCCAATACCCAAGACCCATCAACGATATGGTAATACACCATCCCTACGAGTTTTCCTCTCATAGGTCCGTACAATATTCCATTTCAATGAGGGCAGTGCCCTGTTGGAAGACAACCGTCAGAAAATCCTGAACTGTGCCAGAGCACCATGCCTGCGACTTGAACGCCTCGAATCACCGTGACTGTTGCGTCTTGCCGATCCTGAATCGTGCCAGAAAGCCATGCCTGGGACACCAACACCGCGAACCAACGTGACTGTTGCGCCCAGCAGTCCGACAGCTGGCCAAAACACCATTTCTGGAATCTTAACAATGAGCATGCGTGTAGTTGATATGAACTCTTGAATATATTGTGCGCGGCGCTGAGGCGTCAGCCAAATCTTGAAAAGGAGCCGCCCTCCATCCGTGAAGCTCTTGCAATTGTTTAGCATGGGTGTGCGCGGCGCTGAGGCGAGAGCCACATTTTGAAAAGGAACCGCCCTATACCCGTGAAGCCCTTGCATGGTTTTGATCGCATGTGCGCGGCGCTAAGGCGAGAGCCACAGTTTGAAAACGAGCTGCCCTCCATCTCTGAAGCTCTTACACAACACTAGAACGAATGTGCCCGGCGCAAATGCAATAGCCACATTTTGAAAACGGCCCGCCCTCCATCCGTCAAGTTCATGCAAACTTTAGACGAATGTGCGCGGCGTTTGGGCGAGCTCAGGTTGTTTGTGATTCTGTCCGGAAAGGAGATGCTGATTGGGAGGAGGAGTAGAAGTGGGAGCAGGCGGATGAGGAGGAGGAGGAGGAGGAGAAGTAGAAGGAGGAAGAGGGGGAGGAGGAGGAGGAGGAGGAGGAGGAGTAGGAGAAGGAGGAGGAGGAGGAGGAAGAGGAGCAGGAGGAGGAGGAGGCGGAGGAGCAGGAGGAGGAGGAGGAGGAGGAGTAGGAGTGTAAACCCAAGACTCATCAACGATGTTGGAAGAAGCACTCTCCCCAAGCTCCCTCTCCGTCGGTCCCTACAAAGGTTCATGTCCACTGGGGGAAGTGCCCCGTTGGGAGACCGCCAGTGGAGGATCCTGAAACATGCCAGAGCACCATTCTCAGAACTTCAGCACCACTTGACGATCCTGAATCGTGCCAGGACGCCGTTTCTGGGATTTTCAACACCGCGAATCAACGTAATTGTTGCCCCCTGACAATCCTGAACCTTTCCGAAGCACCATTTCTGGTACGTTATCCAAGGGAAGCCGTAAAATTCGTAGCAAATTCTCGAAGCGAGTGTGCGCAGCGCCAAAGCGAGAGCCACATTTTGAAAAGGAGCCGCCGTCAATGCGCGAAGCTTTTCGCATTTTTTTGTCAGATGACTGTGCCTGGCGCTAAGACACGAACCGCATTATGAAAACTGCCAGCTCTCCACCCGTGAACCTCATGCGGATTTAAAGACAAGCGTGCGCGTTGCGGATGCGAGAGCCACATTTTGGAAGCAGCCCGCCCTCGATTTGTGAAGCGATTGCTAATGATTGGACTTCTGGATCATAAGTGTTAAGGAAGTCTCAGGCGAAACGCCCGGCCTGCCTTTCCGACTGGCCACGGGGTGTGACAGGGAGCAGGTATTTATAAGGACAAGGAATGGCGGAATATGTTGAGGAGTGGGACGAGGAGGAGGGGGGCGGAGGAGGGGGTGGGGGAGGAGGAGGAGGAGGAGGAGGAGGAGGAGGAGGAGGAGGAGGAGGAGGAGGAGGAGGAGGAAGGAAGGAGGAGGATGAGGCATGAGGAGGAAGGGAACGGGCGAGGAGGAGGCTGCGAACGCGAGCGGGCACGCCGCACTTCGACAGAGTTCCAAGCAGCATGCGACGCGTCCGCCCCGCTGGCATCGCTCCGCCCCTGGCACGGGAAACCCCCAAACATTGACGGAGGCACGGGACACGTATTGGAAGCTGTACCGGGGACCTGTCGTAAGAGCTGCATTCGGATATTGCTCGGTCAGAGAGGCACATACACCAATCCTAATCCCAAGATTATTTTTTGGTAGTAGGAGCAGTAGTGGGAGCCATGTTTTTGACTGCGCGAGGAACTCCATCAGGAGCTGTTTCGGGATATGCATTCTCAGTACTCTTGCTTCCAGCTGGAGGCTCGCAAACCCAGTCCTAAAGGCTGCGCTGATGGCTGTGGCCTGATTGGCAAAAATAGCTGCGCTGGGATCTGTCGTAGCATCGCACCGTCAGCTGTAGCAGAAATTGTAGCAAGAGTTGTAGTCAGAGCACTGCGAGCGGCGATCGTAGGAACTATTGCTTGGGGCTGTAGGAAGAGCTGCGGTCGGAGTGGTAGTGAGAGTTGTCGAGTAGCAACTGTGACACTTGTAGCTGTAGTAGTCAGAGCAGTGTGTGTGTGTGTGTGTGTGTGTGTGTGTGTGTGTGTGTGTGTGTGTGTGTGTTTGCGTGTGCGTGTGCGTGTGCGTGTGCGCGCGCGCGCGTGTGTGCGTGCGTGCGTGCGTGCTTGCGTGCGTGCGTGTGCGTGTGTCTGCGGGCAGTATTACGAGCTGTAGTGGGAGCTGTACGTTTAGGACTGATTGTAGTACAGTGTGTTACGGGAACTGTATTCGTGGCGGCACCAATGGGGTTAGTGCAGGAGCTGTGTTTCGATATGCAGCATGTGTTGTAGGGTGCTGTAGTGAAAATTGCAGGATGCGTCGCAGTAGGATCTGCGCTGGAAACTTTTGCAAGAGCGCCCGAGGGAATTACGTTGGGGTTTGTGCGACCGTTGGCAATTTGACGCGTGACAGACACTTCGGTCGCAACATCAACGAAAACAATGCTATCGGCTGCAGTGGGGAGCCCAATACGATATGCACTCGGGTATGCAATAGGATGTGCCCCACCACGTGTACTAGGACTCGCATCAAAAATTGTAGTGGGAGCTATGGGCGTGGGTGTAGCAGGAACCACTGGGAAACCTGTGTGAAGAGCAGTTGTAGCACTTCTGCTGATAACTTGGAGGAGGAGGAGGAGGACGAATTGGAGGAAGGGGAGGATGAAGAGGAAGACGGGGAGGAGGATGAGGATTTCGCTGGATTTCGCTAATTAGCCAGATCTCCGGAGCTGCGAGGCACGCACCCCGGCGACGTTGAAAGCCGCCCCTACCCCAGGCCGTCCCTGGGCGATAAAGTTCGGCTTTGGTCAAATCGGGAGGCGCCCCTCACAAGTGGTCTTGGGGGTGCCCCATGCCCTTGAACCTCACGCTGACGATACCCGCACACTAGCTGATCCCATCTGCGTTGGTTCGGCTGCGGCCCCACCCGCAGGTAGCGCCGAGCCGTGCCTTCGGCGCCGTCTGCGCACAGGTCAGCGCCTCCCTTCTCGCTAGAGATGATACCAGCACTGTAGCTGATGAGCCCTCCAGAGGATCCCCGTGCCATTTCGATCCCAGCGGTGTAACTCATCTCGCACCGCTTTCTCCCAACGTGTTAGCTAGAGGAAGATAGAATCGGGCTCCAGCTTTGCCTCTCGCTTCTCCCAGCGCGCTGTGGTAGCTAGGAGGGTGACGTTGGGCTCCAGCTTTGCCTCCCTCTTCACGCAGCGAGTTGCCCTGATCCCGACGCTGTAGCTGACCACGTCGGGCTCTGCCTTCGCCTCCCACTTCTCGCAGGATGGCGGTCCCCTGCGTCACGACAGAACACCGTTCGCTCTTCTCGCACGCGCTGTTCCCAGAGGCATTCGCTGGATGAGACACTCGGGCTCCAGCTTCGCCTCCCGCTTCTCGCATGCGCCCTTTCTCGCACGGACTGCTCCCAGCGTTGTAGCTGGGCGTCCACCCGCACGTTTTGCACAGTACCAGCGTCCGCTGCCATTGCGCGTTCCCTTTCTCGCACAGGTCCCAACGCTGTAGCTGACCACGTCGGGCTCTACCTTCGCCTCCCGCTTCTCGCATGGCGGCGCTCACCTGCGTCGCGACAGAACACACGCGCTGTTCCCAGAGGCGTTAGCTAGATGACACTCGTGCTCCAGCTGTGCCTACCGCTTCTCGCAGGCCCCGCTTCTCGCACGGACTGCTCCTAGCGTTGTAGCTTATCGTGGCCCACCCGCACGTTTTGCACAGCACCAGCGTCCGCTGCCACTGCGCACTCCCTTTCTCGCACGGACTACTCCCAGCGTTGTAGCTGATCGTGGCACACCCGCGCTTTCGTCCCTCTCGCAGCGCCAGCTCTGGCTGCCACTGCTTGCTTTCTCGCAGCGTCAGCTTTGCCTGCCACTGCTTGTCTTCTCTCACGGCCTGATCCCTACGGTGTAGCTGATCGAGACCCTGCTTTCCCCGCGCTCTGTCCGCGGCGCCGCATCGGCTTGCGCCCCGGTGTGCCAGGAGGTGGAGGAGGGGAAGGACGGAGGGGAGGAGGGGGCGGAAGGGAGTGGGCATCCTGGCAGCTGCGCGGTCGCCTGGTCTCAGCATGGTAGCTGATGACGTTGGGCTCCGCGCTGCTTCTTCGTGACGGCTCGGGCGCGCAGCGCCACTTCGAAGTTGGCGCGCCGCATCGTCCAGGAGGCACGGTGCAGGGGGGGGCCGCTCGGACGCGAAATGGCTGAGGAGGGTGAGGAGGAGGAGGAGCAGGAAAATGATGAGGAGGACGAGGAGGAGGAAGAGGAGGAGGATGGGGAGAAGGAGGAGGAGGGGGAGGAGGAGGAAAAGGAGGCGGAGGAGGAGGAGGTGGAGGAGGAGGAAGAGAAGGATATGGGTCAGCGCGGGAGTCCGCGCATTCCCATGCAAGCCTTGTGCGGTTTCAGGGGGATCTCTTTACATTGCTGGTGGGCGACTACGAATTTAAGCCGTATGCGTGCAATATTTGTATATGTATACAAGCATGTACGTGCTATCGCGCACACATGTATGTATGTATGTATGTATGCAGTTATTCATATATTTACATAAGCATGCATGTGTTGCATATATGTTGTGTATGATAATGATTATGTATATGCGCTTATACATACACATGTATATGCGTGTATGATTGTACATACAATTAGCCATACATAACACGATGTATGTACATATGCTTACGTACCTGTATGTCTATGCTTGTGAATTTGCGTATGTATATGTATTATGAATGTGTATACATATTTATATATATATAGATATATATACATGCTCCTATATATGTATAGTTGCTTATGCATATATGTTTATACATTCGCATCCAGTTCATACGTATACGCATGTGTATACCTATAGGTATATGTATGCGTTTATGTGTATGCAGATGTATATATAGATGTAAGCGTATAGGTCGATGTACATTCGCATGTGTATGTATGTTGTTATGTTTGCGTATTTGTACATGTAAACGTTTACATCGGTATTTGTGTCCTTAGTTGTACATGTATATGTAGTTGTATATACATATGTATATGCAGTCGTATATGTATATGCGCATGTGTATGTACACGCATATGTACATATACGTCTACGTGCATGTACATTCCCATGTCTAGGTATACGCATATATTCATGTACGTGCATGTGCATATGTATTTGTAAACATAAATGTCTATGTATATGTCTTTTTATATGTACATGTGCATCTGTACACGTACATGTAAATGTTCATGTGCCTGTTGATGTACATGTATACGTTCACGTAGCTGTGTGTGAACATGTGAATATTGTGTACACATGTATATCTGTGCATTCATGCGTTGATGTTTATGTATGTGTACATGTATTGGTATATGTATATGTTTGTGTATATGTATAAGTATGTGTATGTGTATATGTATGTGTACATGTCTATGTATTTGTACATGTACATGTAGCCGCATCGTCATGTGCGTATGTATATTCGTATGTAGATGTGTGTATATATGTATACGCGTGTGTAATGTCCAAAACCTGTTGACAATGCTGATCCTCCTCCCTCTGGATCCCGAGTATTTTTTTTCGCCCGCCGATGCAAATATTCCGCGAGAGCCGAGGGATGCGATTGATAACTACGCGCATGTATGTTTGTATACATATATGTGTATACACGCGTGCACGCGCATGCATTGGTATATGCGTGAGAACTGTATGCGTGCAGATGTGCAGGCAGCTTTGGTCGACGAGTCGGTCGTTATCGTCTTACTGGGACACAGTACGTATGTACGCGCGCGACCGCGCGCGTGCGCGCGGTGGCGTCCAGTTTTCGCGCTCGGTAATCTTTGGTGCCTGAAGGGCCCAGCGCCACCCCGCGCGTCTCCTGGGGTTTTCAGTCCAGATCACGCGTTTGGCTCTCGCATCCAATGCGGCCAATGCCGCCGGGCCGCTGCCGGCGCGGCGGCCTCCGCAACCGAACCGTTGCGGCCTTGCCCTTCGCGGAGTGCGCTTTGTCCCACACAGACTGGGCCAGAACCGCCGCGCATCCTGCGTGCATGTCCCTCGCGCGTGGTCTGTGTTCCCCACAAAGAATGGAGCAAGGCCGCCGCGCGCGCGGCGGCGTTTTCTGGGCGACAGTGAGGGAAGGTGTGCATGGAGTGGTTCCTGAGCACGGGTTCGATCCACTCCACGTCGCAGGGCGTGTCAGGTGTAGTACGTTCGCGACCCAGAAAGGGTGCGCAGGGGGTGGTCCTTGAGCGCAGTCTCTATCCATGCCGAGTTCGCAGGGAATGGCAGGCGCTACCTGGCGCCAAGAGGGGGTGCGCAGGATTCCGCCCCTGCGCGCGGGGCGGCAGGGCGGTCGCGGGGACGTCTTCGGCGGTCTGGTTTCTCCCGTTTTTTTTTTTTTTTTTTTTTTTTTTTTTTTTTTTTTTTTTTTTTTTTTTTTTTTTTTTTTTTTGGTTTTTTGCTTTCTATATGCGCACTGTATCGCTACGAATTACATGTTTCCAATTGTACACCCCAGATTGTTCTGTGTTTGTTTGAAAGCAACACATATTTGTACATGGTATGTATATGTATATGCACAATTTCATATGCGTATGCTTATGCACAGGTATACGTTTGTGTATAAACAGATGTTTCCGCACATACACATGTGTATGTGTACGTGCGTGTGTGTATATATACACATATGATTATTTGCGTATCAGTGTCCATACGCATACGTGTATGTCTATGCGTATGCATGCGTGTATGTATGTTTATATATATACATGTATATATGTAGTTGTTCCTGCGTAAATTTACAATTTATACATAAACTTAATATATATATGCGGATACTGATGCCAATGTCTTTGTACATGCATGTGTTTGTATTCAGGTTTGTCGATGTGTTGACAATATTGATGTACGTGTATTTGCTCATGTTCATGCGTATGCACTTTCATATGTACATGTCGACGTTTGTGTATTTTGCACATCTACATATATACCGGTACAGGCGTTTATTTTGTTAGTGTATATGTATGTGCATGTGCATATGCAATTACATGTGTACAATATATCTGTGTATGTACATGTATATGGGTATGCATACGCGTATGTCTATGTATGTGAGTATAGCGCTTTATACGTGTATGGATATATATATAATATATATATATATATATATATATATATATATATATATATCTATATGTTCTTATGCATACATGCATGTGTTTATAGGTATTCGTGTATACAAATGTCTACATGCGTGTGTGTATATATATGTATATGTGTATGTATGTATGTATGTGTATATATATATATATATATATAAACGTTCGTTTTCTGTATTTGCGTATGTGCGTGGGTTTGTATGTTTTCGTGTATCATTGGATGTATATGTATATGATTATTCATATGCCAATTGACATTTATATGTATATGTTAGTGTATATACAAATTCCGCATATAGGTCATGTGTATATGTGTATGCATATACATACATGTGCGTTATTGTGAAGATTTCTATGTACATGTTGATGCATGTGCATCTATGCATTTATATGTTCATGTAGGTGTGTGTACGTGTATGTATACGTATGTGGATTAGTAACACCCCGTGCGGCAAAACACCGCGTTTCTGTGGTTTCTGGCAGCGCTTATTTGGCCGAACGTTGCGGCCGTAGCTCGGTCAAGCTGTCGGACCACGCGCTCCCTCAGCCGTTGTGGAGACCTTTCGGGGGACATTTTTGGGAGGAGCGGGGGAGGATCAGGAAAGGGAGCATGATGAAAGCGAGGTGGAACCTCCTGGGGCCTTTTCGTGTCCCCTTTGAGGCGATCCGGGACCGTCTTGGAGCAAACTTGGGTCGTGTTGGGGCCGTGTGGGACATATCGGCCGCCTTGGAGGACATGCTGAATCGTTTTGGAGACCACGTAGGGCAACCGGTGCCGTCTTTGAGGTCATCTATACCGTCCCTTTGAGGCCATATTGGTCGTCGTGGAATCCATCTTGGGCCATGATTCAATCGCCGTTTTGGCTGCCATCTTGGAGAGTCTCGGGGCCCTCTGGGGCGTCGCGGGACGTCTTGGGGCCATCTTGGAGGCTTTTCGAGCCGTGGGGCTCGAAACGGCAGGGTGTATACTCATTGAGAAGTGCCCCTATCCCTCCCGATCCCCCCCTTCGTGCCCCCCTTTTGTGGCCCTCCATGATGAGCCCCAAACGTTGCCCCCGCATGGGGGAGGGGAGTCCAGAGTCCACCTCCAGAGTATATCCCATATCCACGGCCTCGGAGTCGCGGCCAGAATCTGGACGTCCTCTCGAGGAATTGTGGATGTGGACATGTGTCCTCCTTCGAGGGCGGGAACAGGATCTAGGGCCATCTTTCCTCAGAGGTCGGCAGCCGGCGAAGGCAACTCGATGGAGGCAGTTCCGAATGAAGGACGGGGGGGAGGTAGGGCAGTCTGGCAGGGCGGGCTACCGCGACGTCGCGACCCCCCCCTTTCCGTCGGAAAGTCCCCATCCCTCAGTGGTGGGCAGCAGGAGGAGGAGGAGGAGGAGGAGGAGGAGGAGGAGGAGGAGGAGAAGGGGGAGAAGAAGGAGCGCTACAACAGTTGCTCGCCCGAAACCAACCAACTCGATAAATCATAGCAGCATGCGCATGATTTGCTCGATCATGTTGGCTAAACATGGGTATATTTGACACCATTCCATACCAAACAGTTGATTGGCTAAGCGTGGGCATACTTGACATCATTCCATACTAAACGATTGTCCTTCCCAGCCTCTTTGAGCTACACTTTCATGTTGCCCGACGCTTTGAATTCTAGATGCTTCGCGTAACCCCACCAGGTTGTTGAGCAGTGGGAGCCGCTCGACACATACTGGGGAGGGGATGTCAACCTACAACTTGAGCACCCAAGAGACGGAGAGTTAGAGGCAGCCGCCCTCCTGAGGGACATCCTGACCAGCTCCGGCTCGGCTGCCGTGCACATGCATGGCCCCACTAGAATTGACAAGGATAGTGAGTCCCAGATTGACATGTGTGCCTGCCCAGTCAGCCATATTTACGCTTACGAGCCCTGGAAATCCTGGAGGCTCACGCTGTCAGACCACGCTCTCATATCGCTCGAACCCCAGGGCGCGAGGAGGGCAAGAAGGGATGACACCATGAAAGCCGCAGACCTCAGGAGCCTCCCAACCGCGGCGCACGTGGAGCTCCGACAGCTGTACGCTCACCTTGAACTCTCCTTTGGTGTACCGCCCGTCAACCTAAGCGGCCTCATCCAACCCACCGACTGGATTAGACCTGCCCGCCCAGGTGGGTTCCCCGACCAACACCCGGACAACGATGACGGTGACACCTCCCGCAATCCCACCGACCCGACACACCATGTGCCAAGAGAGCCAAGTGACGACGAGCCCACCCCGCCCATCCTCCCCACCCTCGGCAGGCACGCCCTCTCCTCGGCTCTGCATGACTGGTGGAAGAAGTGGAAGGCACACAGAGCGCGAACTTCCCCAGGCCTGCTGCTCGCCGCAGCCAGTCAAAAACAAGAAACGACGCGCCCAGTGGGAGCCCTGGCAGCCTGGTTGTACGAGTACGGGTGGGACGGTCAGGACCTAACCCCAGAGCAAGCGGGACGGTGGCTCAGAACCTGGGACGCCGAGGTCACGCAGAGAAGAGCTGCCCGGCGTCCCCCTGCACAAAGAGGCCCAGTAGCTGAACGGTCCCCCCTTGCAGCCCACTACAGAACTGGGCGGGAGATATACAAGAAGACCCACGCAATCCTAGGCGTCCGGGACCGCAATGGCACATGGCACGACAGGCCCAACCAGATTGACAACGTCTTTTGGGACAGTCGCAGTGCAATATGGCACTCCGCCCCCCCCCCTACCTGGCTCAGCTGGCAGGCTCCTTGATTTCTATCTCCAAGGACACCCTGGGATTGACATCTCCAGCAGGCCTAGACCCAGGTGGGCCAAGCTTGCTTCTACCGTCCTCACACCCAGCGGGAGCGCCCCGGGGGTGGACGGGATACCCTACGAGGCTTATCATCCCGGGGCGAGGTTCGTCGCCTGCCTCATTACCCAAGCATGGTACGCTGCGGACCTCAATCCATCACTCATCGAGGAGGTGCTAGGGCCCTCCGTGGACCTCTTGGTATGGATAAGGAAAAAGCCTGGCGCGGAAGGTCCCAACGACATGAGACCGTTGCAACTCCCCACATGCATTCGACGACTATACGGTGCATCCCTGGCCGACCTTCTTGGCCCAGCCGTCGAGCCGCTTCTGAGCTCCAACCAGGCTGCCAAGCGGGGAGGCCAATGCGGCCCCAACATTACTAAGGTTACCCGGCGCTTGAGCTCTACCCCCAAGCCACCAGAGGCGCCAGGTCCCGGATGGGCTGCGCTCCTCGGACAACACGCAGCAATGGTGGAGGACTTTGTCGAACATACTGCGTCCGCGGTGGGTGGCGCTCCGTGTGCGGCGGTGATCTTCTGTGACCAGAATAAGGCTTTCTAGCGAATATCACTTCAATGAGCAGACAGCCTCCTCCTGAGATGGAAACTTCCCTCGTGGCTACTGCGCTCGCTCAACTCTTTGGTAGCTGAGCGAAGAGTGATGACATGCAAGGGGAAATACAAAGGCCCTGAACGGCGCCTGCTGAGGTCAGTTGGCATGGGGGTACCGCCTCTTCCCTCCTGTGGAGCTTGGGGTATGACCCTCTCATCGCCGCCATCTCTTCCATCTCTGGGGACGACGACCCGACTTACGTTGACGACCTCGCCGCTCTGCTCAGCACAACGAGGCAAGCGCTACGCGCTGCCATCGCCCTCCCCTGGGCCGCCAAGGCCGCTGGTCTCCTGGTCGAGGCGCGCAGATGCAGGGGTATGCGCACTGAGGACTCCCCTGCCCTCCGTGCTGCGCTGGGGGAAGTCCCCGTTCACTTCGAACGAGACGGGGGCAGCGTGCTCATCTCAGGGCTACCAGGAGACCTGATCAAGACACTCGTGGAAGGCAACGCAGGAAGCCGAGGCCCGATCCGGTGTTCACCCTACCAACACGTCTGCAAGTGCACCTTCAAGACAGCACTCGTCCCGGCTGGCAACCAAGATTGGTGGCGCACCCTTATTGGACACACCCCCTTCGGAGGCTCGTCGGTTAGAGATCAATGGCCCTACTTGGGGGCAGTGGTGGTGCCACGGGCTGCAGAAGGCGACGACCCTCCACGGAACGGGGGACTCACCAAGGAGCAGGAGGACGCCCTATGCAAGGGCATGTGGGACCGCCCCCTTCCTAAAATTAGGGGGGGAGAGCCCTTGCTTTGCACCTGGCCAAAATGCCCCCATCGCGCACGGCCGCGGCCTGGAACGCCTACCTGATCTCCCTGGCCCCCTACGCCGCGCACTGCGCCCCCCCCCCGACGTAGGGCGAGAAAGTGAACTACGGGCTCAACTGAGGACTGCTCTCGGGTTGGCTGGGGCCTCTTGGGTCCCTGACTTAGTGCTGACCGGGCTGGGCATCCGCTTCCAAGTGCAGGGCGCCCCCAGGTGCCCTGTTGCGACGGCCCGCGCGGTCGCAGCAAGAGCATTCGCACTCAACGACTTCTGGGGGCCCAGTACCGTCAAAAAACGAGCTGGCATCAGATGGAACAAGCTGCTGAAATGGGGAGCCCGCGCAGCACGGATGCCCGAGACATTCCCCCCGCGACCCAAGATGGTCACCGAACGAAATGCCGCCCAGGCCCTGCTCCTCACGAGACAACAACCCCACCTACTGGAAGGCAGACACTTCGGCAGGATCACCTACACGGCGGCTTGGGCCCAAATGAATAGCCGACACTTCACAGAGTGGTTCCAGAACACCGGCCAAGGAAGAAGATGGCAGCCCTCCAGAGGGGGGGAATGGCAATTGCTTCGCCGCTGCCCCACCTTCACCGCGGCACATGACGTGATGGGGATCCTTTGCAACGGCCTTCCTGGCTCGGCAAGACGCATGGGGAGACGACGAAAGAATGCCCCGCAGGTGTCCCTGCGGGGCGCCGGCCAGCAAAGTGTGGATCACCGCCGGCCCGAACGGCGAGGGGGCGGCCTGGTGTGCAAGATGCGTCGGCACCGGCCCACGCACCTTCGCCCTCTGGCAAGCCCTGCCCCCCGACATGCTCCCACTCCCTCTAAGGGCTCAGGCTGACGCATATGTAAGTACGGGTGGGCGCCTACGACCACCCGTCAGAATAAAGCTCTATGGGCGTTGCCCGCTCTGTGGGCTGGGTGAGGCGACCGCAGAGCACGTCTGCCATTGGTGCCCAGCAGCCGCCCTTGTCTGGGGCGCCATGCGGGGGCCAGACGACCCGCCAACCGTCGCCCAAGCCATTGCCAGCGAGGGCGAGCATCAGCCGTTACTCGCCAAGATTCTACATCAGATCTCCTTCAGATACTGCGTCAACCTCACAGCCTCCCCCCTCGAAGCAGGTGACGCCGCCAGACTCATCGTGCGCGGGTTGGCCACCCTCGACGCTGATCATCGCGAGGAGAGCGATGAAGAGGAGCACATGGACAACGAGCCCCCAAGGATTAGCAGTCCAGACGAGACAGCCGTGTGGACCGCCCTGCGGGACACATGTCGCACGTGCAACCCCTGTCCCGCCCCCGCTGGTTCGGTCTGCGGTGCTGCCGGGCCCCACTTACAGCGACGCGCGGGCAGGGCAGGAGGCGAGATCCGCAGGCTCCCGAGTGTCACCAGACACCACAACCCAGAGGACAGACTAGTGGTTTTGCAGTCCCCCCACACCCGGGCTGCATGGATGCCTCCGGGCAGGGCAGAAGCTGGTTCCCTTGCCCAAGGACGGACAGCTTCCCCACTGCCAGCTGGTCGTCCATCTTCTGCCGGGAGTGCAGGCTCCGCACTACCGCGCTAACGGCCAACGCGAGACTCGAGCCCGGCGACGAGGTCACTGTGCGCGGTTCTCCCTTCCCCGACTCCGACTCTACCCAGTGGCCGTGCGAGGTCACCTTCGGCGGAGGGGCAAGAACCATTGAAAACGGTGAAAAGGTGTCGGGCGCCGGGGCCATCCTCTGGCACCGCGACCCCAACACCGGGTCACCCCAGGTACTCGCCATAACCATCGTTGCACTCCCAGATTGCAGCAATGCTCAGATGGCAGAGGTAGCAGGCTGCCGTGCCGGGCTGGCGCTGCTCCCTCACCTAGATAGCCCAACCCGCATGGCTCGGATTGTGGGCGACAGCCTAGCAGCCGTGAGATATGGGGCCGGCGCCGCCAGATACCGAAGGCTCCACCTGGCTCAGTAGATGGAGGACGCCTTAGGACAAGTTGAAAGTGCGGGGTGGGTCCTCACGTGGCAGGCCGTCAGACGCAGGTTGAATAAAGCTGCTGATAGCCTGGCCACCATTGGGGTTTACTGGGCGGACTCCCTCCGCAGGGAAGGCGTTACTGCTGTCACCTCTCATATACAGTGGAATGGTAACACCCCCTCTCGGCCAGTGCACTTTCCCGACATCGATCTTCGGGAAGCCAGCCTCTGCGACCCTATCGCGGCAGCAGAAGCTGCTCACCTGCTCATGCACCCCCCCTCCGCTTCCCTTTCTGCCCCGCTTCGATCCGATCGTCGAGCGACTGATCGTCGCAACGTTTGAGTTCCCGTCGCGGTGGCTCAAGATTTCCCCCCGTTTACCCATTTGCCTGTTACGCAGCTATCGGCCGCGCTCCCCCCCTACGTTCCAGCAGGATGCCAAAGAAGAAGAAGAGTAACAGCGGGTCCCTGGCAAGATGGCCTTCCCCCGTCCAACACTGCGAGCAAGGTCCCAGCGCAGAAGGCTCTCCGACCTTTCCGTGCTCGGGAATGTCTATGGCTCAGATGGGCACATTTCAACCACCGGTGGTGCTGGCGGTGAGAGATCTGCCAGAAGTACTGCGACGGCAAGGAACGGACCACTTCACAGAGGCCGTGAAGCGGAAGGGAACCGGGTGGCCAGACCCCAGAGTATACACTCAGCAAGGCAACCTCTGGACCAGGACCCAAGGATCGACCGCAGACAGCGTGACAGGTCTCAAAATCGAGAGACCACTATGGCCAGGCTGGGAACTTCCTGGCCCAGTCAAGGACGGCAGCCGTGCGCACCTACCAGGCTGGACCTTTCCCGAGGACTGGGACCACGTACCGGTCAACTTCCCCTTTCGCGACGACAAGTTCGACTTCTCCATTTCCAGTGACGCCATGCGCGCGACTGACCTCCGACCGCCCAGCCAATGCCGACATGGATGGGGTCACCCCATGGCGCACTACAGGAGCCTGGGGGGGCACTGACCCGCTCCCCCCTAACCCAGCCGCAGCAGGGGGGCCGTGCGCCCCACCGACCCAGAAGGAGAGACACGCTGGCTCCAGCAGGGCCTCTTCGCAGGACCCCGTGGATCGGACAGGGCAACCGCGAGGGGGCGAGGACAACTGGGCAAGCGACGCTACCCCCCAAGACAGCCTGACGACACCAGACTCTCCTGCAGACGCAGCAGCTAAGGCTATCATACGGCTATACGCCATACCCGCTGACAGCCCAGGGGCTCAATTCCGCCTGCGCACCCCCCTGGGTACGGTCCCCGCCAGAGTCAACCTGCCAAAGCACTGGGGGCAGGATCTACGACAAAGAGGCTGCACTCTTTGCAGGTTAGCCTGGACCGAGTGCATGGCAGCCACTGAAACAGTATGGGACGGCTCCGCGAAGGCCAGAACAGACTTGGCACGTAAAAAGAGCTGTGCCCTGGAGGTGACGGTCACCCCCATCAACGAGCGGTCAATTTGCTTCCTTCTCGACAAGTACAAGCTTCGCAACGCTTTCCCCCCGCGGGACGGAAAACTGCTTTTGCATCTACAATGGCCAGTCGAGTTCAGGCTGATGCTCCGAGGATTGGAAGGGGGACTGGATGCGCAGTCGCGTACATTGCTTCTCAGTTTCACCAGCCCAACGGAGGACCAGATTACCACCCTCAAACTCGTGTGGCCCCCGGACTTCGGAGGCACCATTCCCCGCAACGAGTGCGACGTCATCGGACTAAGGGCAGGCTCCAAGTACCCCGCCAACCGGGCCCTGGCCTGGTGCGACTCCAGCCAGACTGGGGAGTTACTCCCACACGGAGCGCCCGCGAAGTCAGACAAGGAAGGCGGCGTCGTGTACCGAGTGGACAAAGCTTCCCCCAAGCTGCAATACTGGCGGATTTCGAACGCCATCAGTGAGATCTACAAGCTGCAGCAGGCCCCAGACGACCTGGTAGGTGCACCGTTCGACGTCATTACATTCCTACTCAACCGCCGCGCCATCGACAGAAAAGGACAGGGTACGGGCTAACGAAGTGGAGAATACCAGAACGCGCAGCAGCTCCCTTCTTTCCAGGGCGAGAGCCACCATCGAGGCCAAGGCACTCAGCATTCCCCACGCAATCGAGGTGGACGGCGCAGCACAACTGCAACAGCAGAGCAAGGGGCCATCTGACGTCCCATTCACGGACGACGAAGTTGACAGCGCTACAGGACAGGTTCTCCAGCGGGTCAGAAACCTCCCCCCCGCCACCAACCTGAACGACGCCGCCCAACGCCACCGACTCCATGAGGACGCTACCAAGGCCCTGGTCGCCACCATTCGACACCACGTCACGGTGGTTCATGGGCCCCCAGGGACCGGCAAAACATTCTTCTCAGTGGCCACAATGGACGCCTGGGCAAGCTCGCTTCCCAAGGGGCAGGCAGTGGCCCTCACGGCAGGGTCGAACACAGCCGCCGATCAACCCGCCATCGGCCTTGGTTGCGCACGAAGACGGCAGGTTGGCGCACGGAGCTTGCTTCCCCAACAGGTGCGTCAGGCTAGCAAAGGACGCACGTGTTGCGCAGAAGCTCGCCCCCCTCACACCTGGGGGACATTTCCACAGAACACGCAGCCGCCCCCCTCACCAGAGCGGACCCTCCAAGGAATTCATCGCCTTCCGCGCGCAGTTGCTGGGGGACGCCAAGATGATCATTGCAGCGCACGAGGCGGCAGAGTCCCTCAAACTTGCTTCCCCGGTTGCCCTGCTCATTATCGACGAAGCAGGACAGGCCCACGAGCTGATGGCCGCAATGTCTCTCGTTAGCGTCCTACGCTCTGGCGGGCACCTATTGCTGGTCGGCGATCCCAAGCAGCTTCCCCCACCGTCCTCTCCAGGAAAGCAGCCGACCGCGGCCTGTGTCTCTCGATATCCGACCGGCTGCGCAACGCGCTAGGTGAGGACACCTCAGCAGTGGTGCAACTGACCCTTTGCTACCGCATGCGCCCCCTCCTCCTGTCCTGGCCCAACGTGGTCTTCTACAACAAGGCAATGCAGACAGGACTCACCGACCCACTCAGGCAAAGGCCATTGGTAACAGGACTACCGTGGCAGCAGATACTGCCCTGGGACAGTGCGCGACTCATCGAACTGGCCAAAGCCACCGAGTCCACCCCGGAGGACCTGGAGGAGTTGTTGAGGGACCTTCAGCCTCCTCCACAACACCCAGAGGAGAGACATCGGTTCCTCCTGGTCGACAACCCCTCCCTCGAGGTCTCGTCCAACCTCCACTCAGGGTGCGCGAATCTCCCAGAAGCTGCGCAGACGGTGGACATCGTGCGGGCGCTCTTGCCCGCCATGGAGAAGGGGGCCACAGTCCGCGTAGTGGTTGGCTATCAATTGCAGTGTGCTGTGCTCGAGAACGGATGGCCTCAGACAGGACGCAGCATCAGCGGCACCCTGGGGCAGGCCAAGGCCAGGGAGAAAGGAGTCGGCAAAGGTGAGGCAATCAGAGCAAGCGACTCCACCTCTCTCCCCCCCGAACGCGACAGCGACCACAAAGGATACGAACGTGTGTTCGAACAATGGAGTTCCCCCCTTCACTGGAATCGACCTGCGCTTCCAAGGGCTACGTCAAAGTTGCAGAGGAGTACCTGGCCAACGGCAGACTCACCATTTCCACCATAGACTCAAGCCAGGGTGGGGAGGCGGACATTGTGATCTACCTGACCACGCGTTCCAACTTTTGGCACGACTGGGGCTTCATGGACAGCCCCAACAGAGTGAACGTCGCAGTCGCGCGGGCCACCTCCGACGTGGTCATACTCGGGGACGGAAGGATGTTCGGCACTGCCACAGGAGCACACCTTAGGGAGCTCTCCGAGTACGGGAGGCTGGCCAAGCTATGGGTCCGCTTCCAGGGGACCAACCTGGGCAAGATAACCACGCTACACATTGATCAGACATTTAACCCCATCGTGGACCTCGCGACATGGATTCCCCCTGCTCCCACGCGCACAGGGGGCGACAGCGTAAAAGGTCTAGGCGACGCCATCAAGAAGGCCAAAGCCAGAATGGAGAGCACCTTCGCAGACCGCATCGCGGCACCACTCGATCCTCAGTTCTCTTGGGACAAGCTGAGTGCTGCTCTCTCGGAGAGCATGCGCAAGTTGGTTGATGACCCCACAATGGCTATCCTTCTGTACACAGTGTCCGGGCTACGCCCCCACCAGTGGCAAATGGGGGCCACCCCCAGGCAGCTGGGCAGCTTAGGAAGGCCTGGAGTCACCTTGGCTACTGCTTAGATGTGGAAGTCGGAATCGATGCCAGCAACCTCGTGTATAACCTCACGTGGGCAGCCCTGGTCTGGTTCCTCGGACTGGGTACGCCGTGGCACGACAAGCAGATAGGCGTCACATACGACTCGCTCCCACCGCTGCCCCACATGGTTGGGAACAACCGCCGCCCCAAGGCCTCAAGCCGCTGTGCCCCCCGGAGCACGCTCCCACAGTTTCCCGCGGCCTGGAGCAGCCCCACCTGCCGGTGCAGACGCCGCAGGGTGCACCCAGGAATGGAGAACCTTCATTCCCTACTCAATACCGACAATATCGATACAGATTTCGCGCAATCCCTAGTAGGAGACGACGGGCTGCCCCTCAATCCCCCCGCACTCAGAGTGCTACTAGTGGTGATGATGCTGCAGCTACGCGAGCCCCGCGCCACACTCTGGCCTTTCCCGTGCCCAGAGGCTACAGGCGACATTCTTGAGGCCATGATGGGCCTGTGCCTTCCGTGGCAGGAGGCACACAAAGAGTTCCGCACCCTGTTCGCTGAGACGTGGGGTTTCCAGCTCGCGGACCTCGCCTCCCTCCGCGCCAAGCTAGCTGAGGTCATACACCACACTAGCACCTTGCCCACATATGCCCATCACCATGAAATTGCAGCCAAGCGCGAATGTCCGAAGACATGGGCAGGAATGCAGGCACGCGACTTCACCCTGGAGGCCCCCCTGCGCGCGCTGGAAGTTCTAGTCCGGCCTGCCGACGTCGCACAGCTAAACATTGGAGGGTGTTCCATCTGCCAGCTGCACACAGCCTTGGCGGTATCAGAGGTGGGACTAGGCAGCCCACATACCATGGGCGACCTCCGGTACATTGGAGGCGGGATAGCAATCTCCAGCCACCGACTTGACCAGGACATCCCGGCCTCCCCGGCCCCAGGAACAACACTGTTCCCCCCAATCGTACGCGACGAACGCTTCTGCAAGCGGCAGAAGGATGCCACTTACAATTGCGACGGATGCAGCAGCGTCGGACTACGTGGAACAGCAGGCACCTGGGAAGACGACGACACTCGTGAGCTGCTAGCCCAGAACCGTGCGCAGGCGTACACGGAAGGAAAGAACTACAGATGGCTCTGCCAGCACTGCTGGGTCGGCTCGCTGGAAAGGAAGGGGATGCACGTCCCCGAACCCGACGCGACAGAGCGCAGCAGCAGGAAGTCCAAGCAGTGGCTATTACAAGAGCACACACGCAGACTGGATGAAAACCGCGCACGGAAAAGGGCCAAGACGCTCCCCTCTCTATCCAGACTGCCGCTGGGGTTCGGGGTGCCATCTGACGCTACAGCCCCAACTTCCCTCGAGGAACTCGTCCTACGTACGCCGCGCCAGTTCCGCCCAGCCAGCGCAGGCAGCACGCTCCCACCACGCAGGCTCGCCGACGGCAGGTTCGGCACCGAGGTGCACCTATCCAAATGCTACTCGGCCACTTGTGACTTATGTCTCCCCAGTTCCCCCCTGCTAAAGTGGTCGCCAGGCGCACCAACCTTGGGTTGTTTCATATGGCGCGCAGAGGCGGATGCGGACTGCACCGAGCAGACAGGTCTCCCATCGTGGGACTCAATGCCATCATTGTGGATCAAGAGGCAGTGGAACGCTAGATGGGCTTGCAGGAGGTGCCTGGTTCACATCTGGGACATTGCCCCCAGCGCCCTCGACCGAATACTGGACCAATGCTCCAACGAGACATACCCAGCCTCCCCCACCAAGAGGCCAGCCATGAGCGAGATCTCAGAGGACTGGGGCATCTACGACATGTCAACGCATCTCTCCCCGAACAGCCCAGCGCCAGCCGCAGGCTCCAACGCGCAAGCGGCAACCGCCGACGGCCGACCAAAGCTCGCTCCGCGTCCACAAGGAGCCACAGCAGGAGGAGGTGCTCACAGCTACTCACTACCGGATCTTCCACCACCCAATGCACCGCCACTACCCACATGCTCCACCCGCCGTCTTGCTGGGGAGCAGTCGACAGGCCCCGTCCGCGAGTTGGTCAAGTTTCTGATTGAGTGGAGTCACACGGTCTACTCCCTCTGGGTGGCCCGCACTCAGCGGTGGGGAAGGGGCGTTCTGGGTGAGGTGACCGACGAGTCGGGGTGGTCTCTCGAGCACCTGGTGCTCTTTATGGGCACCATCTACGGGGGCGAGATACCTGGGAGCGGGCACCCCCCGCGCATCCCCTGGGGCGGGCGGAGGGCCGCGGCGGCCAATGTTGTCACGCACCTAGTGGAGTGTAGCCCGAAGTACCAGGAGGAATGGCAGTACTTTGCAGACAAACTCGACAACCAGAAAGGACGGTGCCCCCAGCGGCAGCCTTTGGACACGCTAACCCTCTTTCTATCACGAATGAAGGATGACCTTGCAGGAGGAACAACAGAGCTCCTCGCCGGCCAGCGTAAGGTTGCAAAGACCAGTAGCGCTGAGGAAGGAGGATCTCCCACAGCCGTCTGGCTCAACAAGCCCCTGGTGGCATCATCAGGCCCCTCCCCTGACCACGCTTCCCCCCAGCAACCTGCCGCGCCAGGACAGTCTGACGGAGAAGCAGGAGACGTGCCGTCCCCGCACAAGTATGGAAGCGGCGGCGGCGAGTATGAAGTTGACTGGGATGAGTCCAACAAGGGATCTGAGACAGAAGACCAGGCTCAGGGAATCCCACCAGACATGACTGACTCCGTGGCTCAAGCCAGTCCCGCACACCAGGTCGTCGAGGCTGACATCCCAGAACCAAGCGACAGTGAGGCTTCCCACAGTCCGCCGATCCTGTGGTCCCAACCCACCCAGAGGGTCGACTCAGCAGCCTGGTCGCCGTACGCTAGTGCATACGCTCGTACACTCCAGGACGAAGTCGGCGACGGCAGGCAGCTAAGGCTAGTTGAAAACAAGTCAGAGCGCCGACCGCCCTCTATTCCCGAAGACGCCTCATTTGGCCGCGCAGCCCGCCCGCCACTTAGCTCACCCTGGCAGCATCGCAGCGCAGGTCGAGGGCGCGATCCTCAGGCAGCATCCCTCCCACCAGCGCGCCCAGATGACCCCTATGGGCGGTCTCCCCATGTACTTGAAGCCAATCAACGAAGCAGATACTAACAAGGACGAACCAGCACCAGACAATATCATCAGACTACAGAAGACGCTGGGAGGCGCCTTCAACGGGATCTGGACCGCCTGGGTCCGTAAGGCAGGCAACGAGCAAGGGGGCCCATGGGTCAACGTCAAGTCCGACCCCAGGAAGAATTCGCTACAGCAATGCGAAGACTTCCTCCAGGCATGGAACAAAGCAGGTTTCGACGCCTACAAGATGGACGATGAGCACCAGCTCCACGTAGAATGGCCAACCGTTATGGACAAGCAGCGCAAGCAGTTACAACGCGACACCAGAACACGCACCCCCGAAGGTCCCAGTGGAGGCGGTCGCCCGTATCCATGGGCTGACGGTAGCAATGTTGCGCCAGGTTCCCCCCCAGTGCCCGCCGGTGACAGAGGCGCCGCGCAAGCAGCTGCCTCAGGTGGGCCCAGATCGCCGGCACCCATGGAGCAAACCAAAAGAGGCCACATGTTCCCCCCCGCTGTGCACCGACTACAGGGTTGCCGCGCAGACAGGCGCATCCAGTTCAGCCGCCCAATTGGATTCATGGCAGTCCTGGGATGGGTGGGGCCGCCAGCAGGGCACGTGGGCCGACACAGACTGGAGGGCCAGGGAGAGACGAATTGCCCCCGGAGGAGACGCTCACTATGCTGACAAACGACAGCGTGGGTGGGACTTTGCCCGCAAGTGAGCTCGCCTGGTCTATCCAAAAGGTACGTTGTCCCCTCCATTTCCCCGGGCCCAGGGAGGCAGCCCCATCGTCGAGGGACAGTCGGCTAGGGCTCCATCGCACTCTCCCTGCTCTTGCCCTCCCCTGCTCTCTCAAGAACGCTCCGCGAAGCTCGTCTGCGGCTCAAGCCACTTTTCCCCCCATGACGACACTCAGGGTCGCTACTCTGCCCGTCTCGGAACGCAACTCATGCCTTCTGGACAACCATGACCTCGGACAGCTTGGGACAGCATCCACCTTCCTATACAGCGTGGTGTCCATCGCGCTGACGCAGTGGGCCACGTGGGACCCTTCCGTGCCCAGCGGAGGCCTATGGGTTGGCAGCCCAATGGTCCTCGATCGCCCCTTAACTGCACACAGGCACGCATTTGATGGGGGCGGAAGTCTACACTGACAGCTGCCCCCACGGGCCACCGCCGACGGGGTGGCTCCTTCGCAACAGGGGTTCGTTTCACCGCAGTGACAGGCCCTGGCCTTAATGCTCTCGTGTCACCTCCTGGGGGTGAGGTGCACCTCTCACACTGCGTCTAGACTCCCACGGTGCATCGTGGGTTCTTAGCCCGTGTGGTAATGGCTGCAATAATTCCTGCCCGCGGTTCACTTTGGCCTTGTTCACGCGGACATGGGCCCGTCTCGCCCGCTTGGGCACTCACTTTGGATGGCTGGGGCCGCAGGCCTAAGGCCCGCCCAGTGCGCTCCACACGCTGCACATCCGACGACTGGTGACCTTGCTCTGGCGGCGTTTCCCCCCCACCAGGCAGGCGCCTTCCGCTGACTACGTTCCGACTACGCCATGTTGGGTCCTCGACTGTCTGTGTCGGCACATGGCTCTCCTCCTCCTCCTCCTTTGTATTCAATTGATTTGCGGCTATCGGCTGCGCCCCCCTCTTCCTTCACGACGACTGCTGTGGCGGGCCCTTCGACGTGTTTGTTCTCACGCAATAGGGTGCGCTCAACGCTGACAGCTGCCCCCACGGGCCACCGCCGACGGGGTGGCTCCTTGGCGACAGGGATTCGTTTCACCGCAGTGACAGGCCTTGGCCTTAATACTCTCGTGTCACTTCCTGGGGGTGAGGTGCACCTCTCACAACGCTGCGTCTAGACTCCCGCGGTGCATCGTGGGTTCTTAGTCCGTGTGGTAACGGCTGCAATAATTCCTGCCCACGGTTCACTTTGGCCTTGTTCACGCGGACATGGGCCCGTCTCGCCCGCTTGGGCACTCACTTTGGATGGCTGGGGCCGCAGGCCTAAGGCCCGCCCCATACGCTCCACGCGCTGCACATCCGGCGACTGGTGACCTTGCTCTGGTGGCGTTTCCCCCCCACCAGGCAGGCGCCTTCCGCCGACTACATTCCGACTACGCCATGATGGGTCTTCGACTGTCTGTGTCGCCACATGGCTCACCTCCTCCTCCTTTGTTTTCCACAGATTTGCGGGTATCGGCTGCGCCCCCCCCCTTCCTTCACGACGACTGCAGTGGCGGGCCCTTCGACGTGTTCGATCTCACGCAATAGGGTGCGCTCATTGTGGCACTGGCAGGTCGGCCCACACCGGCTTCCTGCACCTGGGGCGCAGTCTGGCAGGGACGTGCTCACCGGTCTGGCGTCCCGTCTTTCGCCCACCGGCAGTTCACAGCCGACGGCTGGTGATAATGTTCTGGCCCACGTGACGTTCCCCCCTTGTGATCTGGTGTTTCTATTCGACTTCGCGTCAAGTCTGCTGGCGCCTGGTTCTGTGATGCCAGCTTCGAGCACATGAGGTGCTTTGTGAGTGAGGCTTACGTGCCCCTTTCTGCTCGCCTTCGTTGCACTTTTCGGGCGGGCTTGCCAGGGTTTCAGCTGCCCGCTGTGCCCTGCCCTTCGCCGTCCGGTCTGTCGGGTGCTGGCGCCACTGTGCGACGCCCCGCTGTCAGTCGTTGGCTGCCGTTTTGGATCGGCTTAATGAGGTTCGTTTTGTTCCTCGCATGTGCATTCCGGCGTTGGCTTTTGGCCCGCTGGCAATTATCTTGCTTGTTGCCCGAAGCTTGTTTCGACCCGCTCTCTGGAATCGTCCTTGGAGCCGCAGATAAAAAAGTAGCCCCACCAGACCCAGCTTCTGAGCCGGGCGCCGCTCTTCTCAAAGTTTCGTCCTTTGCTTCGGCGCGGCCCGCCCTAGCTTTGCACGGCTTTCGACTTGCTTCGCGAGCTCGCGTACCAAATCTTAACCCCACCAGCCTATCCAGGAAGAATGCCCAGGCGAGTTGCCCTGATCATGGATGTGGAGAAGGATACAGTGGAATACAGGGTCCAGGAAGCCATCATACCCCTAAGAGGGGGAGGATGGATGGATGGATGGATGATGATGATGATGATGATGATGATGATGATGATGATGATGATGATGATGATGATGATGATGATGATGATGATGCTGATGACGATGATGCTGATTATGGTGCTGATTATGATGTTGATGCTGATGCTGCTAATGATGATGACGCTGATGATTCCGATTATGATGATGCTGCTGATGATGATGATGCTGATGCCGCTGATGATGATGATGATGACGATGATGATGATGGTGATGATGATGATGATGAGAAGGAGGAGGAGGATGACGAGGAGGAGGAGGAGGCGGATAATGACGAGGAGGAGGAGGAGGTGGAAAAAGAGGAGGTGGAGGAGGAGGAAGCACATGGGGGAGAAGGGGAAAAGGGAGGAATGATGAAAAGGATGAGCAAGCGGAGGAGGAAGAACAGGGGGGTACGAGTAGGAGGAAAAGGAGGTGGAGGAGGAAAATGGCCAGAGGCCTGTTGGATGCCACGAGGCTTTTCGGATGTTTCTTGAGAACTTTTTGGAGTCATCTTGGGGCGTCTTTCCGTGGCCTCTTGGGAGTCTCTTGGGAGCCCCTTGGGGACCTCTTGAGGGCCTCTTGGGGTCTCATGGGTGCCTCCTGGGGCATTCGTGTGGCACTCTAGGGAGCCGTGGGGGCCATCTTCGGGCCATTTTGGAGGGGTTCGTTCAAAGAAGGGGGGGTCCTTGATTAGCGCCCCCCCCCCCAGGAGGCCAAACTAGGTCCAATTTTTTTTTTGACAATCCATGACTTTTGCCTTCTCGCCGATGCCTTCTTGGACGCTTCATCGACCCGCGCCCGCCCCCCGCCGTCCCGATCCAGGGGAGGGGGTAGGGGGAGGGGTCAAGCTTCCCACCCGCCCGCAAGCCGTCTTGCTCATTCCCACCCGCACTCCCAACACATTCGTAACACCCGGGAGTCAGCATATCGCGTAAGAACGCCGCAGACGCCACGGGTTCCAGATGCACCAGACCCTGGAGGTCCAAGCGTGCCAGGCGCGCCAGGTGCGGCACGTGCTCCACGTGCGCCCATTGTTCCACGTGCTCCAGCCGCGCCAGAGCCGCCAGCCACTGGGAACCAATAGGGGCTCCACCTGCGTGCGCCCCAGCGCACGCTTGTGGCTGCTGGCCACCGCGCGCGCCCCCCCCCATCCACGTGTGAGAAACGAACGTGCGAGAAGGGCAGCAGCCACTGATGTGTCAAACCAGTCGGTCGACCACCTGCGCCCAGAAGGCAGGTGGGATCTGCTGGCACCCCAGCTGTCCCTGTAAAATACCAATACACAATGGTCGCGGGGCGGCCGCGCATGCTCCAAATGTGGAGGCAAAGTGCGTTGTGTATTGTTTTTCCCAACCATCCTGTGGTGTTGGGTCCTCGTTTTGAAGAGACAGCGCCCCGCGTTCACTCCTCCTCCTCCCGCTGCCCCCTCCCTCCTGCCATCATCGTCATCATCATCATCATCATCATCATCATCACCATCATCATCGTCATCATCATCATCGTCATCATCATCATTATCATCATCATTATCATCATCATTCCTCTCCTCTCCTCTCCTCTCCTCTTCTCCTCTCCTCTTCACCCACCCAGTACACTGTTTCGTGGCTCCATAGGGAGCTCCACCGAAGGCCCCAGTGCCCGCGCCCGCATGCGTCACCCACACCCATTTCTCACCGAAGGCCCCAGTGCCCGCGCCCGCATGCGTCACCCACACCCATTTCGGCACACCCCTCACACGTTTCGTGGCTCCATAGGGAGCTCCACCGAAGGCCCCAGTGCCCGCGCCCGCATGCGTCACCCACACCCATTTCGGCACACCCCTCACACGTTTCGTGGCTCCATAGGGAGCTCCACCGAAGGCCCCAGTGCCCGCGCCCGCATGCGTCACCCACACCCATTTCGGCACACCCCTCACACGTTTCGTGGCTCCATAGGGAGCTCCACCGAAGGCCCCAGTGCCCGCGCCCGCATGCGTCACCCACACCCATTTCGGCACACCCCTCACACGTTTCGTGGCTCCATAGGGAGCTCCACCGAAGGCCCCAGTGCCCGCGCCCGCATGCGTCACCCACACCCATTTCGGCACACCCCTCACACGTTTCGTGGCTCCATAGGGAGCTCCACCGAAGGCCCCAGTCGCCGATGCGTCACCCACACCCATTTCGGCACACCCCTCACACGTTTCGTGGCTGCATAGGGAGCTCCACCGAAGGCCCCAGTGCCCGCGCCCGCATGCGTCACCCACACCCATTTCGGCACACCCCTCACACGTTTCGTGGCTCCATAGGGAGCTCCACCGAAGGCCCCAGTGCCCGCGCCCACATGCGTCACCCACACCCATTTCGGCACACCCCTCACACGTTTCGTGGCCCCATAGGGAGCTCCACCGAAGGGCCCATTGCCCGCGCCCGCATGCGTCACCCACACCCATTTCGGCACACCCCTCACACGTTTCGTGGCCCCATAGGGAGCTCCACCGAAGGCCCCAGTGCCCGCGCCCGCATGCGCATGCGTCCCGCACACCCATTTCGGCACATCCCTGACAGGTTTCGTGGCCCCATCATCCACCGGAGGCCCCAGTGGCGGCGCTCACATGCGTCACCCACACCCACCCAATTCGGCACACCCCTCACACGTTTCGTGGCCCCATAGGGAGCTCCACCGAAGGCCCCAGCGGCCGCGCTCACATGCGTCCCCGCCACCCATCCCGGCACGCCCCTCACAACAACAGGTTTCGTGGCCCCATAGGGAGCTCCACCGAAGGCCCCAGTGGCACCGCCCGCATGCGTCACCACCCGCACCCAATTCGGCACACCCCTCACACGTTTCGTGGCCCCATAGAGAGCTGCACCGAAGGCCCCAGTGGCGGCGCTCACATGCGTCCCCGCCACACATCCCAGTACACCCCTCACGCGCTTCGTGGCCCCATAGGGAGCTCCACCGAAGGCCCCAGTAGCGGCGCTTACATGCGTCTCCGCCACCCATCCCGCCCCCCCCCCCCGCAGCAGCATCATGTTTCGGGGACCCATAGGGAGCTCCACTGGAGGCCCCAGTGGCGGCCCGCACATGCGTTTCCGCCACCCATGTCGGCACGCCCCGCGCGTGTTTCATGTCCCCATCGGGAGCTTCGCCGAATGCCCCAGTGGCACCCATCTCGGCACACCCCTCACACGTTCCGTAATCCTATGGGGAGTTCCATTGAAGATGAGACCCGCAGCTGCGGTACTGACAACTGCATATGGTTGGGTTCTTCGCCAGGCTAATTTGATAGGGGTGGGGGGGGGTGGCCCTCATGGGGTCGTCATGGTTCCGGGTTGGCCGCCGACCGGGTTGAGGAGGTGGTGTACATCAATAGGGAGCAGTGACTGAGGCCCCCCCTTCGCCCTCAAGCCGTTTCGCTCATTCCCATCCGCTCTCCCAACACATATAAAATCCGAGAGGGTCTCAGCATATTGCCTAGGAGCTCCACGCATGCCCTGTGCGCCACGGGTTCCAGGCACCCTGGAGACCCAAGCGAGCCAGGCGCGCCAGGTGCGGCACGTGCTCCATGTTTACGCAATCTTCTGGCACCCCCGTTGTCCCTGTCAAGCCAATGCAGTGTGGTCGCGGGGCGCCCACGCGCGCTCCGGATGTGGAGACAAAGTGCATGCTGTATTTCCCAACCATCCTGTGGTGTTGGGTCCTCGTTTTGAAGAGACAGCGCCCCGCGTTCACTCCTCCTCCCGCTGCCCCCTCCGCCTCCTCTCCCCTCCTCTCCTCTCCTCCTCCTCCCCCTCCTCCTCCCTCCTCCCCCTCTTCCCTGCGTTTCACCCACCCAGTACAGCGTTTCGTAGCCCCATAGGAGCTCCACCGAAGGCCCCATGCGCACACCCAATTCGGCACACCCCTCACACGTTTCGTGGCTCCATAGGGAGCTCCACCGAAGGCCCCAGTACCCGCGCCCGCATGCGTCACCCACACCCATTTCGGCACACCCCTCACACGTTTCGTGGCTCCATAGGGAGCTCCACCGAAGGCCCCAGTGCCCGCGCCCGCATGCGTCACCCACACCCATTTCGGCACACCCCTCACACGCTTCGTGGCTCCATAGGGAGCTCCACCGAAGGCCCCAGTGCCCGCGCCCGCATGCGTCACCCACACCCATTTCGGCACACCCCTCACACGTTTCGTGGCTCCATAGGGAGCTCCACCGAAGGCCCCAGTGCCCGCGCCCGCATGCGTCACCCACACCCATTTCGGCACACCCCTCACACGTTTCGTGGCTCCATAGGGAGCTCCACCGAAGGCCCCAGTGCCCGCGCCCGCATGCGTCACCCACACCCATTTCGGCACACCCCTCACACGTTTCGTGGCTCCATAGGGAGCTCCACCGAAGGCCCCAGTGCCCGCGCCCGCATGCGTCACCCACACCCATTTCGGCACACCCCTCACACGTTTCGTGGCTCCATAGGGAGCTCCACCGAAGGCCCCAGTGCCCGCGCCCGCATGCGTCACCCACACCCATTTCGGCACACCCCTCACACGTTTCGTGGCTCCATAGGGAGCTCCACCGAAGGCCCCAGTGCCCGCGCCCGCATGCGTCACCCACACCCATTTCGGCACACCCCTCACACGTTTCGTGGCTCCATAGGGAGCTCCACCGAAGGCCCCAGTGCCCGCGCCCGCATGCGTCACCCACACCCATTTCGGCACACCCCTCACACGTTTCGTGGCTCCATAGGGAGCTCCACCGAAGGCCCCAGTGCCCGCGCCCGCATGCGTCACCCACACCCATTTCGGCACACCCCTCACACGTTTCGTGGCTCCATAGGGAGCTCCACCGAAGGCCCCAGTGCCCGCGCCCGCATGCGTCACCCACACCCATTTCGGCACACCCCTCACACGTTTCGTGGCTCCATAGGGAGCTCCACCGAAGGCCCCAGTGCCCGCGCCCGCATGCGTCACCCACACCCATTTCGGCACACCCCTCACACGTTTCGTGGCTCCATAGGGAGCTCCACCGAAGGCCCCAGTGCCCGCGCCCGCATGCGTCACCCACACCCATTTCGGCACACCCCTCACACGTTTCGTGGCTCCATAGGGAGCTCCACCGAAGGCCCCAGTGCCCGCGCCCGCATGCGTCACCCACACCCATTTCGGCACACCCCTCACACGTTTCGTGGCCCCATAGGGAGCTCCGCCGAAGGCCCCAGTGCCCGCGCCCGCATGCGTCAGCCACACCCATTTCGGCACGCCCCTCACGCGTTCCGTGGCCCCATAGGGAGCTCCGCCGAAGGTCCCAGAGAGTGTGCCCGCATGCGTCCCGCACACCCATTTCGGCACACCCCTCACACGTTTCTTGGCCCCATAGAGAGCTCCACCGAAGGCCCCAGTGGGTGTGCCCGCATGCGTCCCGCACACCCATTTCGGCACACCCCTCGTACGTTTCGTGGCCCCGAAGGGGGCTCCACCGAGAAGATATTCACAATTGCAGTATTCACAATTGCATATGGTTGGGTCCTTCGCCAGGATATTTTTTTGGCATGGACTGCTGGCTTGCGCGCCGCGAGCCGTGTGTCGGCACCCCCGCCGTCTTTGTCAGACGCCATTGCGAAGTGCTCGCGGGGCGCCCGCGCATGCTCCAGATTTAGAGGCAAAGTGCATTCTGTATTGTATTGTTTTTTGACAGGGATGGGTGGCCTGCGCGCAGCGAGCAACATGACGGCACCCTCGCCGTCTTTGTCAATAACCGATGCAAAGTGGTCGCAGGGCGCCCGCGCATGCTCCAGATTTAGAGGCAAAGCGCATTCTATATTGTCTTTTGACAGGGATGATGCTGGGGTGGGTGGGGCATGTCTCGGGTTGACCCACAGTCGATTGAGCCTTCCCTGAGGGAAAGAAGGGGGAGTGGAAGAGACAGCCCGCTAGACCACTCACGCCCTAACGGCTGCTGGGATTCGATGACAATGGTGACTCCCGTACCATCTTTGCCTCCAACCGGGTCCGCCTCAGCCTGTTCTGTGGCACGCTCGAATTCGAGCGCCAAACACGCTATTGGCTCAATCATCGAACGTGGATTTCTGCACTCTACACGCACTCCCACACACACACAACCACCTGGCCACATCGGACTTGCGTAACTTCCTCTCGTACACTCTGCTTGGATGGCGGCGTCTGGGATGGTCTGGCCTCTCGTGTTTCTCGTGCTACCAAGCGCGTCCTGCATGCAGCTGGAGACGAGCAGCTGGCGCGAACATTTGACCGCCAACGCGACGTCCGCGCAGTCGAAGCGCGCGGAGTGCAGCGCGTTCCAGGTGGGTCAAGGCTGCTGCACGCCACTGGGAGATACCGCGTCTGCGTGGACGTTCGCTTCGTTTGGTACGCATGGCACTTGGTCCAGCACCCCGGCGTTCGTCCGGTATGACTTCCACGACGATACGATCTGCGGTGGCGTGGCGAACGCCAGGCAACATGGGAACGCAGTTCTCTCCTTGAACGACGCTTCTCCCATCGACCTGACCCTTTCGATGACAGGCGTGGCGGAGGCCAATTTCGAAAAATTCCAGCTGTTCGTGGATAACGTCCTGATCACCACGGTGCAAGCTTCAAACGGCCACGGGGGTAGCGCGTGCCAGGTCAGCACCTGCATCATGTGCGATGTCAACATGCCCTCGCAGACGTTTTCGCTTTCACCTGGGGTGCACACAATCAAGGTAGAGGTTGATTCCTCTCGCTTCGCGGGGTGCACGTCCAGAGTACGTACAGTCAAGTCGTGGCCTGCACTTGGAGGCGCGCTGCGCCCAGTGGAGTTCGTGCGATGAGCCACGTGCTGCACCTGGTCCAGACAGTCAGCTGGCCGCTCAGTGCAGTCGTTGTGGGGCCTTTTGGGAGCCTCTTGGGAGACTCTTGGAGGCCTCTTGGGGGCTTCTTGGGGGTTTCTTGGGGGCTTCTTGGGTGCCTCCTGGAGCCTCTTGGGGGTGTCTTGTGCCGTGATGGTGCGCTTTTTCCCCGTTTCGCCCCATCGGAGGCCGTCTTGGGTGGCTCTCACGGCCGCCTTGGGGCTCTCTTGGGGTCCTCTTTGGCCGTCTTGGGGCTTCTTGGGTTGTTTTGGGGGGTTCATTGGGCCGTCTTGGGGCCCTCTGGAGCCGTCTTTGGGCTCCCGTGGGCGCTTCTGGGGCGGTCTGAGGGAAATGTTGGAAGCTGTTTGGGCCGTCTTGGGCCTCTGACAATCGAAAAAGGCGAGAACGCCCAAATCCTTCAAACACTGTTGGAAAATCATTGATTTTGGCCTCTGGGTGCGTTCTTGGGGGTGCTCTCGGTGCCCTCCTGGGCCGTCTTGGGGAGCTTTCTGGGCTTTCTTGGGCCATCTTGGGCCGTCTTGAGTGCGTAGTTGACCGTCTTGGAGCCACCCCGGGCCATATGGAGACCTTCTTGGAGTCCCAGAGAGACCCTAAATACCGAAATTGTTATATATAGAGAGAGAGAGAGAGAGAGAGAGAGAGAGAGCACCAGAATTGGGGCCGTCACTTTGGTACGGCGTAGTGGCGCGACTCCAAAGGGGGTTCGAGGGGGAGACATCATAATGTACAACAATACAACATGTAGCAATTTTGAATCATTAGATCCATTGGATCCGTTGGATACGTTGCATTTTCGGGGCCCCCTTGGGTGTTTCTTGGGCCTTCTTGGGGCCATCTTGGAGGCTGCTTGTGCCGTCATGGGCTTCTGAGAGGCGGAGAAGGCGAGAACGCTAAAATCTGTTTAAAACAATAGGACAACCAATGATTTTGGCCTCTAGAGGCGCTCTTGTGGGCGCTCTTGGGGCCCCCTTGGGCCGTCTTGGGGGCTTTTGGGGCCTTCTCGGGGCCATCTCGGGCCGTCTTGGGGCAGTCGCTGTGTGGCCTTTGGGGGGCTTTTTTGGAGCCTTTGGGAGGCTTCTTGAAAACATCTTGGAGGCCTCTTGGGGGCTTTTTGGGGCCCCTTGGGGGCCTCTTGGGGCCTCTTGGGGGCGTCTTTGGCGGTTTTGGGGCGCTTTTGCGCCGTTTCGCTCCGTCGGAAACCGTCTTGGGGGCCTCTCGCGGCCGCCTTGGGGCCGTCTTGGGGTCCTCTTGGGCCGTCATAGGGGCCTCTTGGACCGTCTTGGGGGCCTCTTTGGGCCGTCTTGGGGTTCTGTTGGGCCGTCTCGGGGCCCTCTTGGGGGCTTCTTGGGTTGTGCTGGAGCTATTTGCGAAGCTGCTTGGGCCGCAAAGGCGAGAACGTTAAAAGAGTGCCCAAACCATAGGAAAATCAATGATTTTGGCCTCTGGAGGCGCAGTTGTGGGCGCTCTTGGGGCCCTCTTGGCCGTCATTTGGGCTTTTTGGGCCCTCTTGGAACCATCTCGGACCGTCTCGGGGCCGTTTTGGCCCGCACAGAGCCCATCTTGAACCGTCTTGGCGCCCTCTCGGCCCCCCAAGAGGCCCAAGAGGTCGAAATCATCGATTTTCTATAAGTTTTGGTAGGTTTCTGAGCCCCGGGAGGGGGGGGGCCACTTTGGTCCGGCGGTGTGGCGCAGCTCCCAGGGGGGTTATCAGGGGGGGAGACATAATAATGTAACACAATGCAACATGTGGCAAGTATGCAATCATTGGATAAATTGGATACGTTGCAGTAAGGCGTTCGCCGGAAAACGCTGCCGCTCAGCACGTCACCTCCGGACGTGTATTCTTGGGCTTACGCCAAACCGCCGACCCCTGGAGGAACTGGCGGTTGTTGTGCATTTCTCCCGAGGGCCTCTTGGGCGCCTTTCGGGGGCTTCTTGGAGTTCTTTTGGGGCTTTATGGGGGCCTTTTGGGGGCCTTTTCGGGGCCTCTTCGGCTGACGTTCTCAGTATTTGCCGTGCGCGCATGGGGAAACGGGCGAGAACCCATGTATACAGACGGCGGGCATTTGTCAAACTACCAGAAGAAAGATCGAAGACGCCTACGGCGAGTCACCGCCGCCCCCTGCCTTTTTGGAAGCGCCTATGTGGCCGAACGTTGCGGCCAGACCTGCCGAGCTATCGGACCATGTGTTCCCCGAATCGGTTTGGAAAGGCTTCGGGGAACACGTGGGCATCTTGAAAGTCACCTTGGCCGTTTGGAGGCCCTTTTGACCCTTTCGGGCCTTCTTGGAGGACGTCTCGGAGGGCTCTTGGACCGTCTTGGAGGCCATCTTGAGCATCTTGGAGGCCTCTTGGGCCGTCTTGGGGGCCTCTTGGGGCTGTGGCCTGGGCCTCTTGGGCGATCTTTGGGGGCACTTGGGCCGTCTCGGGCAGTCGGAAGGCCGAACAAAAAGCACATACCACAATCCTTCAAAAACTCATGGAAAATTAATGATTTTGGCCTTTTCGGGCCTTCTGGAGGCCCTCTTGGAGGCCTCTTGGGCCGTCTTGGGCCATCTTAGGGCCATCTTCGGCCGTTTTGGTGGCGCCGTCGGAAGCCGTTTGGGGGCCTCTCTGGGCCGACTTGGGCCCTCTTGGAATGCTTTAGGGTCGTCTTAGAGGCCATCTTGGTGTCTTAAAGGCCTCCTGGGCCGTCTTTGTGCCCTCTTGGGGCCGTCTTGGGGGCCTCTTGGGCAGTCCTGAGACCATATTGGAGGCCTCTTGGGCGCTGTGGGGGCGATCTTGGGGGCCTCTTGGGCCGTCTTGGGTCGTCGGAAAGTCGAAAAGGAGCAAATACGAAAAACCTTCGCAAACCTAAGGACAATTAATGATTTCGGTGTTTTCGGGCCCTCCTGGAGGACCTCTTGCAAGCCTCTTGTGCCGTCTTGGAGGCCTCTTGGGCACCTCTTGGGCACCTCTTGGGCTGTCTTGGGCCGTCTTGGAGGTTTCTTGGGCGGACTTGGAGGCATCTCCTCCTCTTTTGGGCGGACTTGGAGGCCATCGGGGGCCGTCTTGGAGGCCATTTTGGGCCAACGTGGCCATCATGGAGGCCATCTTGAGCCGTCCTGGAGGACACACTGTGCAATTGGGCACCTTTCCGGGTGGCCGGCGGGACGTGCCAGAGGCCCAGAGGGAGTTTTTTTTTTTTTTTTTTTTTTTTTGTTTTTGAAAAAGAACCAAGGCACGCCAGGGTCTAGCACGCCAGGCACCCCTGCGATGAATCGACAGGGGGCGGCGGATCGAAGACGCCTACGGCGAATCACCGCCGCCCCTGCCTTTTTGGAAGCGCCTATGTGGCCGAATGTTGAGGCCAGACCTGCCAAGCTATCGGACCATGTGTTCCCCGAATCGGTTTGGAAAGGCTTCGGGGAACACGTGGGCATCTTGATTGTCACCTTGGCCGTTTGGAGGCCCTTTTGACCCTTTCGGGCCTTCTTGGAGGACGTCTTGGAGGGCTCTTGGGCCGTCTTGGAGGCCATCTTGAGCGTCTTGGAGACCTCTTGGGCCGTTCTGGGGGCCTCTTGGGGCCGTGGCTTGGGCCTCTTGGGCGATCTTTGGGGGCACTTGGGCCGTCTCGGGCAGTCGGAAGGCCGAACAAAAAGCACATGCCACAATCCTTCAAAAACTCATGGAAAATGAATGAGTTTGGCCTCTTCGGACCTGCCTGGAGGCCCTCTTGGAGGCCTCTTGGGCCGCCTTGGGCCATCTTAGGGCCATGTTCGGCCGTCTTGGTGGGCTCCTGGTCCGTCTGACGCCGTCGGAAGCCGTTTGGGGGGCCTCTATGCGCCGACTTGGGGCCCTCTTGGAATGCTCCAGGGCCGTCTTGGAGGCCATCTTGGGCGTCTTAAAGGCCTCCTGTGTCGTCTTGGGGGCCTCTTGGGGCCGTCTTGGGGCCCTCTTGGGCCGTTCTGGCGCCATCTTGGATGCCTCTTGGGCGATCTTTCGGTGATCTTTGGGGGCTCTTGGGCCGTCTCGGGCCGTCGGAAGGCCGAAAAGAAGCAAATATCAAAATCCGTCAGTAACCTTAGGAAAATCAATGTTTTGGGCCTCTTCTGGCCTTCCTGGAGGCCCTCTTGGGGGCCTCTTCGGCCGTCTTGAGCCAGCTTCGAGCCAACTTCGGCCATCTCGGTGGGTTCCTGGGACGTCTGACGCCGTCGGGAGCCGTCTTGGGGGCCTTTCTGGGCCGACTTGGGGCCCTTTTGTGGCGCTTTGGGGCCGTCTTGGAGGCCTTCTTGGGCGTCTTGGAGGCCATCTTGGGCGTGTTGGAGGCCTCTTGGGCCGTCTTGGGGGCGGGCTTGGGGATCTCTCGGGACCCCGGCGGGACGCGCCGGGCCCTCTTGGGGCCGTCTTGGAGGCCACTTGGGCCGTCATGGGGCCCTCTTGGGGGCCTCTTGGGCGATCTTGGGTGCCTCTTGGGCCGTCTTGAGCTGTCGGGATGCCGAGAAGAAGCAAGTGCCAAAATCCTTCAAAGACCTGAGGAAAATCAATGATTTGGGCCTCTTCGGGCCCTCCTGGAGGACCTCTTGGAGGCCTCTTGGGCCGTCTTGGAGGCCTCTTCGGGGCCTCTTGGGCCGTCTTGGGCCGTCTTGGACTCTCTTGGGCCGTCTTGGAGGCCGTCTTGGACCATCTTGGGCAGACTTGGAGGCCATCTTGGGCCATCTTCGCGATTTTTTGACGATGTTCCGAGCGAAACGGCCGTTTCTGGCGTTTGCAACCGGGTCTCCCAGGACCCCGGCGGGACGCGCCGGAGCCCCAGGGGGAGTTCTTTTCGGAAGAGAACCAGAACCAAAGCCGATAGGATTCGGCACGCCAGGCACCCCTGCGATGGATCGACAGGGGGCGGCGGATCGAGTGGCTCTCGGCACGTCCCGCCACCGTGCCTGGGTTGCGGGTCTGAGGCCACTCGGATGGCTGATGGGGTCTCGTGGGAGGCGTCTCGGGGGCGTCTTGGAGGCAGTGTTTGAACCTCTCGGGGGCCTCCTGGGGGCCTCTTGGGAGCTTTTTACGGCCATCTTGGGGCTCCCTGGGGGCCTGTTGGGGGCTTCTCGGGGCAACCCGGAGGCGTTTTGGGGTGGAAGACTCGAAACGTCCGTTGGGGTTCCCCCTCTGGGCTCCCTCTTGGGGCTGTCCTGGGGCCCTCCTGGGCCGTCTTGG
>CAUYUJ010017492.1:2500-70000 GCA_963575745.1 Prorocentrum cordatum | reverse complement strand
CTTTACAATGCTGGTGAGCGACTACGAATTTAAGCCGTATGCGTGTAGGTACAACCATATAGGTATATGTATACAAGCATGGACGTGCTATTGCGCACACATGTATGTATGTATGTATGTATGCAGTTATTCATACATTTATATAAGCATGCATGTGTTGCATATGTATTTGTGTATGTTAATGATTATGTATATGTGCATATAACTACACATGTATATGCGTGTGTGATTATACATAAACATAGCCATAATTGGCATTATGTATGTATATACGTTTACGTACGTGTATGTCAATGCTTGTGTATTTGCGTATGTATATGCAATATGCATGTTCGTATATATGTGTATATGTATACATTTTTATATATATATCTGTCTAGTTGTATATGCATATCTGTATATACATTCACACACAGTTCATACACATATGCATGTGTATACCTATATGTATACGTATACGTTTATGTGTATGTATATGTATATGTAGATGTAAGCGTGTACGTCTATGTAAATTTGTATGTGTATGTGTGTTGTTAGGTTTGCGTATTTGTACATGTAAACGTTCGGTATACGTGTCCGTAATTGTACATGTATATGTAGTTGTATATTCATATGTATATGCAATCGTACATGTATATGCGCATGTATACGTACACGCATATGTACACATACGTCTATGTGTATGTATACTCCCATGTCTATGTATACGCTTATATTCATGTACGTGCATGTGCATATGTATTTGTAAATACATGTATATGTACATGTGTTCTCATCCGTACATGTGCATATGTACACGTATGTGTAAATGTTCACGTGCTTGTTTGTGTATATGTATACATTCACGTATACGTGTGTGAATAGGTGTAGACGGTGTACACATATATACATATACACGCATGCGTTGATGTTTATGTCTGTGTACATGTATATGTACATGTATATGTATGTGTATATATACAGGTATGTGTATGTGTACATACATGTGTACATGTCTATGTACTTGTATATGTACATGTAGCCGCATCGTTATGTGCGTATGTGTATTCGTATGTATATTGTGTATCTATGTATACGCGTGTGTGAGGTCCAAAACTTGTTGAACATATTGACCCTCCTCCCCCTGGATCCCGAGTGTTTTTTTTTTTTGCCCGCCGATGCAAATATTCCGCGAGAGCCGAGGGATGCGATTGATAACTACGCGCATGTATGTTTGTATACATATATGTATACACGCATGCACGCGCATGCATGGGTATATGCGTGAGAACTGTATGCGTGCAGATGTGCAGGCAGCTTTGGTCGACGAGTTGGCCGTTTTCGTCTTACTGGGACACAGTAAGTATGTACGCGCGCGACCGCGCGCGTGCGCGCGGTGGCGTCCAGTTCTCGCACTCGGTAATCTTTGGTGCCTGAAGGGCCCAGCGCCACCCCGCGCGTCTCCTGGGGTTTTCAGTCCAGATCACGCGTTTGGCTCTCGCATCCAATGCGGCCAATGCCGCCGGGCCGCCGCCGGCGCGGCGGCCTCCGCAACCGAACCGTGCGGCCTTTCCGTTCGCGGAGTGCGCCTTGTCCCACACAGACTGGGCCAGAACCGCCGCGCATCCTGCGTGCATGTCCCTCGCGCATGGTCTGTGTTCCCCACAAAGAATGGAGCAAGGCCGCCGTGCGCGCGGTGGCGTTTTCTGGGCGACAGTGAGGGAAGGTGTGCATGGAGTGGTTCCTGAACGCGGGTTCGATCCACTCCACGTCGCAGGGCGTGTCAGGTGTAGTACGTTCGCGACCCAGAAAGGGTGCGCAGGGGGTTGTCCTTGAGCGCAGTCTCTATCCATGCCAAGTTCGCAGGGAGTGGCAGGCGTTACCTGGCGCCAAGAGGGGGTGCGCAGGATTCCGCCCCTGCGCGCGGGGCGGCAGGGCGGTCGCGGGGACGTCTCCGGCGGTCTGGTTTCTCCCGCCTTTTATTTTTTGCTTTCTACATGCGCATTGCAGCGCTACGAATTACATGTTTCCAATTGTACACCCCAGATTGTTCGGTGTTTGTTTGACAGCAATACAGAATTGTACATAACATGTATATGTATATGCATATTTTCATATGCGTATGCTTATTCACAGGTATACGTTTGTGTATAAGCATATGTTTCCGCACATACACGTGTGTGTACGTGCGTGTGTATATATACACACATAGGCTTATTTGCGTATCAATCTCCATAAGCAGACGTATATGTCTATGTAGGTGCATGCGTATTTGTATATGTTCCTGCACACATTTATATATATTTATATATATGTATATGGATAAATAAATATGCGGATGCTGATGCCAACGACTTTGTACATGCATGTGTTTGTATTTATGTATGTACGTCGATGTGTTGACTATGTTGATGTACGCGTATTTGCTTATGGTCATGCGTATGCACTTGCATATGTATATGTCGACGTTTGTATATTTTGCACATCTACAGATCTATCGGTACATGCGTTTATTCTGTCAGTGTATATGTATGTACATGTATATGGGTATGCATACGCGTATGTCTATGTACATGAGTATAACGTTTTATACGTGTATGGATGTATGTAGATATGTTTTTCATGCATAATGCATGTGTTTACATGTCTACGTGTATACAAATGTTTACGTGTGTATATATATAAACAAGTTTGTGTTATGTGTATGCGTATGTGCGTGGGTTTGTATGTTTTCGCGTATCATTGGATTTGTAGGTATATGCGTATGCATATATCAGGTGGACTTTACATGTATATGCTAGTGTATACGTGCATATACGTTCTGCACATAGGTCATGTGTATATGTGTATGCATATACATACATGTGCGTTATGGTGAAGATTTGTATGTACATGTTGATGCATGTGCATCTATGCATTTATATGTTCATGTAGGTGCGTGTGTACGTGTATGTATACGTATCTGGATTGGTAACACCCCGTGCGGCAAAACACCGCGTTTCTGTGGTTTCTGGCAGCGCCTACTTGGCCGAACGTTGCGGCCGTAGCTCGGTCCAGCTGTCGGACCACGCGCTCCCTAAGCCGTTGTGGAGACCTTTCGGGGGACACTTTTGGGAGGAGCGGGGGAGGATCAGGAAAGGGAGCATGATGAAAGCGAGGTGGAACCTCCTGGGGCCTTTTCGTGTACCCTTTGAGGCGATCCGGGACCGTCTTGGAGCAAACTTGGGTCGTGTTGGGGCCGTCTGGGACATGTCGGCCGTCTTGGAGGACATGCTGAATCGTTTTGGAGACCACGTAGGGCAACCGGTGCCGTCTTTGAGGTCATCTATACCGTCCCTTTGAGGCCATATTGGTCGTCGTGGAATCCATCTTGGGCCATGATTCAATCGCCGTTTTGGCTGCCATCTTGGAGAGTCTCGGGGCCCTCTGGGGCGTCGCGGGACGTCTTGGGGCCATCTTGGAGGCGTCTCGAGCCGTGGGGCTCGAAACGGCAGGGGGTATACTCATTGAGAAGTGCCCCTATCCCTCCCGATCCCCCCCTTCGTGCCCCCCTTTTGTGGCCCTCCATGATGAGCCCCAAACGTTGCCCCCGCATGGGGGAGGGGAGTCCAGAGTCCACCTCCAGAGTATATCCCATATCCACGGCCTCGGAGTCGCGGCCAGAATCTGGACGTCCTCTCGAGGAATTGTGGATGTGGACATGTGTCCTCCTTCGAGGGCGGGAACAGGATCTAGGACCATCTTTCCTCAGAGGTCGGCAGCCGGCGAAGGCAACTCGATGGAGGCAGTTCCGAATGAAGGACGGGGGGGAGGTAGGGCAGTCTGGCAGGGCGGGCTACCGCGACGTCGCGACCCCCCCTTTCCGTTGGAAAGTCCCCATCCCTCAGTGGTGGGCAGCAGGAGGAGGAGGAGGAGGAGGAGGAGGAGGAGGAGAAGGGGGAGAAGAAGGAGCGCTACAACAGTTGTTCGCCCGAAACCAGCCAACTCGAGAAATCATAGCAGCATGCGCATGATTTGCTCGATCATGTTGGCTAAACATGGGTATATTTGACACCATTCCATACCAAACAGTTGATTGGCTAAGCGTGGGCATACTTGACATCATTCCATACCAAACGATTGTCCTTCCCAGCTTCTTTGAGCTACTCTTTCATGTTGCCCGACGCTTTGAATTCTAGACGCTCCGCGTAACCCCACCAGACCCAGCTTCTGAGCCGGGCGCCGCTCTTCTCAATGCTTTGTCCTTTGCTTCGGCGCGGCCCGCCCTAGCTTTGCACGGCTTTCGACTTGCTTCGCGAGCCCGCGTACCAAAAAGTAACCCCACCAGCTCATCCAGGAACAATGCCCAGGCGAGTTACCCTGATCATGGATGTGGAGAAGGATACAGTGGAATAAAGGGTTCAGAAAGCCATCATACCCCAAGAGGGGGAGGATGGATGATGATGATGATGATGATGATGATGATGATAATGATGATGATGATGATGATGATGATGACGATTACGATGACGATGATGATGATTATGATGCTGATGATGATGCTGCTGATGATGATGATGCTGATGATGCCGATGATGATGCTGATGATGATGGTGATGCTGCTGCTGCTGATGATGATGATGATGATGATGATGATGGTGGTGGTGGTGGTGGTGATGATGATGATGCTGATGATGATGATGCTGATGCTGATGATGATGATGATGATGATGCTGATGATGATGATGACGATTATGATGATGTGATGATGATGATGATGATGATGATGATGCTGATGATGATGATGATGATGATGATGATGATGATGATGATGATGATGATGATGATGATGATGATGATGATGATGATGATGATGATGATGAGGAGGAGGAGGAGGAGGAGGAGGAGGAGGAGGAGGAGAGGAGGAGGAGGACGAGGAGGAGGAGGAGGAGGTGCGAAAGGAGGAGGTGGAGGAGGAGGAGGCGGATGGGGGAGAAGGGGAAAGGGAGGAAGGATGAGAAGGATGAGCAAGCGGAGGAGGAAGAACAGGGGGGGGGGGGCGAGTATGAGGAAGAGGAGGTGGAGGAGGAACAGGGTCAGAGGCCTGTTGGATGCCACTCGGAGGCTTTTCGGATGTTTCTTGAGAACTTCTTGGAGTCATCTTGGGGCGTCTTTCCGTGGCCTCTTGGGAGTCTCTTGGGAGCCTCTTGGGGACCTCTTGAGGGCCTTTTGGGGTCTCATGGGTGCCTCCTGGGGCATTCGTGTGATGCTGATGATGATGCTGCTGATGATGATGATGCTGATGATGCCGATTATGATGATGCTGATGATGATGATGCTGATGCCGCTGATGATGATGATGATGATGATGATGATGATGACGATGATGATGATGATGGTGATGATGATGATGATGATGAGGAGGAGGAGGAGGAGGAGGAGGACGAGGAGGAGGAGGAGGCGGATGATGACGAGGAGGAGGAGGAGGTGGAAAAGGAGGAGGTGGAGGAGGAGGAAGCAGATGGGGGAGGAGGGGAAAAGGGAGGAATGATGAAAAGGATGAGCAAGTGGAGGAGGAAGAACAGGGGGGGACGAGTAGGAGGAAGAGGAGGTGGAGGTGGAAAATGGCCAGAGGCCTGTTGGATGCCACTCGGAGGCTTTTCGGATGTTTCTTGAGAACTTCTTGGAGTCATCTTGGGGCGTCTTTCCGTGGCCTCTTGGGAGTCTCTTGGGAGCCTCTTGGGGACCTCTTGAGGGCCTCTTGGGGTCTCATGGGTGCCTCCTGGGGCATTCGTGTGGCACTCTAGGGAGCCGTGGGGGCCATCTTCGGGCCACCATTTTGGAGGGGTTCGTTTAAAGAAGGGGGGGTCCTTGATTAGCGCCCCCCCCCCCCCCAGGAGGCCAAACTAGGTCCAACTTTTTTTTTAGACAATCCATGACTTTTGCCTTCTCGCCGATGCCTTCTTGGACGCTTCATCGACCCGCGCCCGCCCCCCGCCGTCCCGATCCAGGGGAGGGGGTAGGGGGAGGGGTCAAGCTTCCCACCCGCCTGCAAGCCGTCTTGCTCACTCCCACCCGCACTCCCAACACATTCGTGACACCCGGGAGTCAGCATATCGCGTAAGAACGCCGCAGACGCCACGGGTTCCAGATGCACCAGACCCTGGAGGCCCAAGCGTGCCAGGCGCGCCAGGTGCGGCACGTGCTCCACGTGCGCCCATTGTTCCACGTGCTCCAGCCGCGCCAGAGCCGCCAGCCACTGGGAACCATTAGGGGCTCCACCTGCGTGCGCCCCAGCGCACGCTTGTGGCTGCTGGCCACCGCGCGCGCCCCCCCCCATCCACGTATGAGAAACGAACGTGCGAGAAGGGCAGCAGCCACTGATGTGTCAAACCGGTCGGTCGACCACCTGCGCCCAGAAGGCAGGTGGGATCTGCTGGCACCCCAGCTGTCCCTGTAAAATACCAATACACAATGGTCGCGGGGCGGCCGCGCATGCTCCAAATGTGGAGGCAAAGTGCGTTTTGTATTGTTTTTTGATAGGGGTGGGGGGAATGGCCCTCATGGGGTCGTCATGGTTCCGGGTTGGCCGCCGACCGGGTTGGGGAGGTGGTGTACATCAATAGGGAGCAGTGAATGAGGCCCCCCCTTCGCCCTCAAGCCGTTTCGCTCATTCCCATCCGCTCTCCCAACACATATAAAACCCGAGAGGGTCTCAGCATATTGCCTAGGAGCTCCACGCATGCCCTGTGCGCCACGGGTTCCAGGCACCCTGGAGACCCAAGCGAGCCAGGCGCGCCAGGTGCGGCACGTGCTCCATGTTTACGCAATCTTCTGGCACCCCCGTTGTCCCTGTCAAGCCAATGCAGTGTGGTCGCGGGGCGCCCACGCGCGCTCCGGATGTGGAGACAAAGTGCATGCTGTATTTTTTTGGCATGGACTGCTGGCTTGCGCGCCGCGAGCCGTGTGTCGGCACCCCCGCCGTCTTTGTCAGAAGCCATTGCGAAGTGCTCGCGGGGCGCCCGCGCATGCTCCAGATTTAGAGGCAAAGTGCATTCTGTATTGTATTGTTCTTTGACAGGGATGGGTGGCCTGCGCGCAGCGAGCAACATGACGGCACCCTCGCCGTCTTTGTCAATAACCGATGCAAAGTGGTCGCAGGGCGCCCGCGCATGCTCCAGATTTAGAGGCAAAGCGCATTCTATATTGTCTTTTGACAGGGATGATGCTGGGGTGGGTGGGGCATGTCTCGGGTTGACCCACAGTCGATTGAGCCTTCCCTGAGGGAAAGAAGGGGGAGTGGAAGAGACAGCCCGCTAGACCACTCACGCCCTAACGGCTGCTGGGATTCGATGACAATGGTGACTCCCGTACCATCTTTGCCTCCAACCGGGTCCGCCTCAGCCTGTTCTGTGGCACGCTCGAATTCGAGCGCCAAACACGCGATTGGCTCAATCATCGAACGTGGATTTCTGCACTCTACACGCACTCCCACACACACACAACCACCTGGCCACATCGGACTTGCGTAACTTCCTCTCGTACACTCTGCTTGGATGGCGGCGTCTGGGATGGTCTGGCCTCTCGTGTTTCTCGTGCTACCAAGCGCGTCCTGCATGCAGCTGGCGACGAGCAGCTGGCGCGAACATTTGACCGCCAACGCGACGTCCGCGCAGTCGAAGCGCGCGGAGTGCAGCGCGTTCCAGGTGGGTCAAGGCTGCTGCACGCCACTGGGAGATACCGCGTCTGCGTGGACGTTCGCTTCGTTTGGTACGCATGGCACTTGGTCCAGCACCCCGGCGTTCGTCCGGTATGACTTCCACGACGATACGATCTGCGGTGGCGTGGCGAATGCCAGGCAACATGGGAACGCAGTTCTCTCCTTGAACGACGCTTCTCCCATCGACCTGACCCTTTCGATGACAGGCGTGGCGGAGGCCAATTTCGAAAAATTCCAGCTGTTCGTGGATAACGTCCTGATCACCACGGTGCAAGCTTCAAACGGCCACGGGGGTAGCGCGTGCCAGGTCAGCACCTGCATCATGTGCGATGTCAACATGCCCTCGCAGACGTTTTCGCTTTCACCTGGGGTGCACACAATCAAGGTAGAGGTTGATTCCTCTCGCTTCGCGGGGTGCACGTCCAGAGTACGTACAGTCAAGTCGTGGCCTGCACTTGGAGGCGCGCTGCGCCCAGTGGAGTTCGTGCGATGAGCCACGTGCTGCACCTGGTCCAGACAGTCAGCTGGCCGCTCAGTGCAGTCGTTGTGGGGCCTTTTGGGAGCCTCTTGGGAGACTCTTGGAGGCCTCTTGGGGGCTTCTTGGGGGTTTCTTGGGGGCTTCTTGGGTGCCTCCTGGAGCCTCTTGGGGGTGTCTTGTGCCGTGATGGTGCGCTTTTTCCCCGTTTCGCCCCATCGGAGGCCGTCTTGGGTGGCTCTCACGGCCGCCTTGGGGCTCTCTTGGGGTCCTCTTTGGCCGTCTTGGGGCTTCTTGGGTTGTTTTGGGGGGTTCATTGGGCCGTCTTGGGGCCCTCTGGAGCCGTCTTTGGGCTCCCGTGGGCGCTTCTGGGGCGGTCTGAGGGAAATGTTGGAAGCTGTTTGGGCCGTCTTGGGCCTCTGACAATCGAAAAAGGCGAGAACGCCCAAATCCTTCAAACACTGTTGGAAAATCATTGATTTTGGCCTCTGGGTGCGTTCTTGGGGGTGCTCTCGGTGCCCTCCTGGGCCGTCTTGGGGAGCTTTCTGGGCTTTCTTGGGCCATCTTGGGCCGTCTTGAGTGCGTAGTTGACCGTCTTGGAGCCACCCCGGGCCATATGGAGACCTTCTTGGAGTCCCAGAGAGACCCTAAATACCGAAATTGTTATATATAGAGAGAGAGAGAGAGAGAGAGAGAGAGAGCACCAGAATTGGGGCCGTCACTTTGGTACGGCGTAGTGGCGCGACTCCAAAGGGGGTTCGAGGGGGAGACATCATAATGTACAACAATACAACATGTAGCAATTTTGAATCATTAGATCCATTGGATCCCCATTGGGTGTTTCTTGGGCCTTCTTGGGGCCATCTTGGAGGCTGCTTGGGCCGTCATGGGCTTCTGAGAGGCGGAGAAGGCGAGAACGCTAAAATCTGTTTAAAACAATAGGACAATCAATGATTTTGGCCTCTAGAGGCGCTCTTGTGGGCGCTCTTGGGGCCCCCTTGGGCCGTCTTGGGGGCTTTTGGGGCCTTCTCGGGGCCATCTCGGGCCGTCTTGGGGCAGTCGCTGTGTGGCCTTTGGGGGGCTTCTTTGGAGCCTTTGGGAGGCTTCTTGAAGACATCTTGGAGGCCTCTTGGGGGCTTTTTGGGGCCCCTTGGGGGCCTCTTGGGGCCTCTTGGGGGCGTCTTTGGCGGTTTTGGGGCGCTTTTGCGCCGTTTCGCTCCGTCGGAAACCGTCTTGGGGGCCTCTCGCGGCCGCCTTGGGGCCGTCTTGGGGTCCTCTTGGGCCGTCATAGGGGCCTCTTGGACCGTCTTGGGGGCCTCTTTGGGCCGTCTTGGGGTTCTGTTGGGCCGTCTCGGGGCCCTCTTGGGGGCTTCTTGGGTTGTGCTGGAGCTATTTGCGAAGCTGCTTGGGCCGCAAAGGCGAGAACGTTAAAAGAGTGCCCAAACCATAGGAAAATCAATGATTTTGGCCTCTGGAGGCGCAGTTGTGGGCGCTCTTGGGGCCCTCTTGGCCGTCATTTGGGCTTTTTGGGCCCTCTTGGAACCATCTCGGACCGTCTCGGGGCCGTTTTGGCCCGCACAGAGCCCATCTTGAACCGTCTTGGCGCCCTCTCGGCCCCCCAAGAGGCCCAAGAGGTCGAAATCATCGATTTTCTATAAGTTTTGGTAGGTTTCTGAGCCCCGGGAGGGGGGGGGCCACTTTGGTCCGGCGGTGTGGCGCAGCTCCCAGGGGGGTTATCAGGGGGGGAGACATAATAATGTAACACAATGCAACATGTGGCAAGTATGCAATCATTGGATAAATTGGATACGTTGCAGTAAGGCGTTCGCCGGAAAACGCTGCCGCTCAGCACGTCACCTCCGGACGTGTATTCTTGGGCTTACGCCAAACCGCCGACCCCTGGAGGAACTGGCGGTTGTTGTGCATTTCTCCCGAGGGCCTCTTGGGCGCCTTTCGGGGGCTTCTTGGAGTTCTTTTGGGGCTTTATGGGGGCCTTTTGGGGGCCTTTTCGGGGCCTCTTCGGCTGACGTTCTCAGTATTTGCCGTGCGCGCATGGGGAAACGGGCGAGAACCCATGTATACAGACGGCGGGCATTTGTCAAACTACCAGAAGAAAGATCGAAGACGCCTACGGCGAGTCACCGCCGCCCCCTGCCTTTTTGGAAGCGCCTATGTGGCCGAACGTTGCGGCCAGACCTGCCGAGCTATCGGACCATGTGTTCCCCGAATCGGTTTGGAAAGGCTTCGGGGAACACGTGGGCATCTTGAAAGTCACCTTGGCCGTTTGGAGGCCCTTTTGACCCTTTCGGGCCTTCTTGGAGGACGTCTCGGAGGGCTCTTGGACCGTCTTGGAGGCCATCTTGAGCATCTTGGAGGCCTCTTGGGCCGTCTTGGGGGCCTCTTGGGGCTGTGACCTGGGCCTCTTGGGCGATCTTTGGGGGCACTTGGGCCGTCTCGGGCAGTCGGAGTCGGAAGGCCGAACAAAAAGCACATACCACAATCCTTCAAAAACTCATGGAAAATTAATGATTTTGGCCTTTTCGGGCCTTCTGGAGGCCCTCTTGGAGGCCTCTTGGGCCGTCTTGGGCCATCTTAGGGCCATCTTCGGCCGTTTTGGTGGCGCCGTCGGAAGCCGTTTGGGGGCCTCTCTGGGCCGACTTGGGCCCTCTTGGAATGCTTTAGGGTCGTCTTAGAGGCCATCTTGGTGTCTTAAAGGCCTCCTGGGCCGTCTTTGTGCCCTCTTGGGGCCGTCTTGGGGGCCTCTTGGGCAGTCCTGAGATCATATTGGAGGCCTCTTGGGCGCTGTGGGGGCGATCTTGGGGGCCTCTTGGGCCGTCTTGGGTCGTCGGAAAGTCGAAAAGGAGCAAATACGAAAAACCTTCGCAAACCTAAGGACAATTAATGATTTCGGTGTTTTCGGGCCCTCCTGGAGGACCTCTTGCAAGCCTCTTGTGCCGTCTTGGAGGCCTCTTGGGCACCTCTTGGGCACCTCTTGGGCTGTCTTGGGCCGTCTTGGAGGTTTCTTGGGCGGACTTGGAGGCATCTCCTCCTCTTTTGGGCGGACTTGGAGGCCATCGGGGGCCGTCTTGGAGGCCATTTTGGGCCAACGTGGCCATCATGGAGGCCATCTTGAGCCGTCCTGGAGGACACACTGTGCAATTGGGCACCTTTCCGGGTGGCCGGCGGGACGTGCCAGAGGCCCAGAGGGAGTTTTTTTTTTTTTTTTTTTTTTTTTGTTTTTGAAAAAGAACCAAGGCACGCCAGGGTCTAGCACGCCAGGCACCCCTGCGATGAATCGACAGGGGGCGGCGGATCGAAGACGCCTACGGCGAATCACCGCCGCCCCTGCCTTTTTGGAAGCGCCTATGTGGCCGAATGTTGAGGCCAGACCTGCCAAGCTATCGGACCATGTGTTCCCCGAATCGGTTTGGAAAGGCTTCGGGGAACACGTGGGCATCTTGATTGTCACCTTGGCCGTTTGGAGGCCCTTTTGACCCTTTCGGGCCTTCTTGGAGGACGTCTTGGAGGGCTCTTGGGCCGTCTTGGAGGCCATCTTGAGCGTCTTGGAGACCTCTTGGGCCGTTCTGGGGGCCTCTTGGGGCCGTGGCTTGGGCCTCTTGGGCGATCTTTGGGGGCACTTGGGCCGTCTCGGGCAGTCGGAAGGCCGAACAAAAAGCACATGCCACAATCCTTCAAAAACTCATGGAAAATGAATGAGTTTGGCCTCTTCGGACCTGCCTGGAGGCCCTCTTGGAGGCCTCTTGGGCCGCCTTGGGCCATCTTAGGGCCATGTTCGGCCGTCTTGGTGGGCTCCTGGTCCGTCTGACGCCGTCGGAAGCCGTTTGGGGGGCCTCTATGCGCCGACTTGGGGCCCTCTTGGAATGCTCCAGGGCCGTCTTGGAGGCCATCTTGGGCGTCTTAAAGGCCTCCTGTGTCGTCTTGGGGGCCTCTTGGGGCCGTCTTGGGGCCCTCTTGGGCCGTTCTGGCGCCATCTTGGATGCCTCTTGGGCGATCTTTCGGTGATCTTTGGGGGCTCTTGGGCCGTCTCGGGCCGTCGGAAGGCCGAAAAGAAGCAAATATCAAAATCCGTCAGTAACCTTAGGAAAATCAATGTTTTGGGCCTCTTCTGGCCTTCCTGGAGGCCCTCTTGGGGGCCTCTTCGGCCGTCTTGAGCCAGCTTCGAGCCAACTTCGGCCATCTCGGTGGGTTCCTGGGACGTCTGACGCCGTCGGGAGCCGTCTTGGGGGCCTTTCTGGGCCGACTTGGGGCCCTTTTGTGGCGCTTTGGGGCCGTCTTGGAGGCCTTCTTGGGCGTCTTGGAGGCCATCTTGGGCGTGTTGGAGGCCTCTTGGGCCGTCTTGGGGGCGGGCTTGGGGATCTCTCGGGACCCCGGCGGGACGCGCCGGGCCCTCTTGGGGCCGTCTTGGAGGCCACTTGGGCCGTCATGGGGCCCTCTTGGGGGCCTCTTGGGCGATCTTGGGTGCCTCTTGGGCCGTCTTGAGCTGTCGGGATGCCGAGAAGAAGCAAGTGCCAAAATCCTTCAAAGACCTGAGGAAAATCAATGATTTGGGCCTCTTCGGGCCCTCCTGGAGGACCTCTTGGAGGCCTCTTGGGCCGTCTTGGAGGCCTCTTCGGGGCCTCTTGGGCCGTCTTGGGCCGTCTTGGACTCTCTTGGGCCGTCTTGGAGGCCGTCTTGGACCATCTTGGGCAGACTTGGAGGCCATCTTGGGCCATCTTCGCGATTTTTTGACGATGTTCCGAGCGAAACGGCCGTTTCTGGCGTTTGCAACCGGGTCTCCCAGGACCCCGGCGGGACGCGCCGGAGCCCCAGGGGGAGTTCTTTTCGGAAGAGAACCAGAACCAAAGCCGATAGGATTCGGCACGCCAGGCACCCCTGCGATGGATCGACAGGGGGCGGCGGATCGAGTGGCTCTCGGCACGTCCCGCCACCGTGCCTGGGTTGCGGGTCTGAGGCCACTCGGATGGCTGATGGGGTCTCGTGGGAGGCGTCTCGGGGGCGTCTTGGAGGCAGTGTTTGAACCTCTCGGGGGCCTCCTGGGGGCCTCTTGGGAGCTTTTTACGGCCATCTTGGGGCTCCCTGGGGGCCTGTTGGGGGCTTCTCGGGGCAACCCGGAGGCGTTTTGGGGTGGAAGACTCGAAACGTCCGTTGGGGTTCCCCCTCTGGGCTCCCTCTTGGGGCTGTCCTGGGGCCCTCCTGGGCCGTCTTGGGTGCTTCTTGTGCTGTCTTGGGGTCCTACTGGGTCATCTTGGAGCCCTTCTTGAAGGCCTCTTGGGCCGTCTGGGACGTTGTGAACGCCCAAGAGGCGAAGTGCAAACAAATCACGTTTCCCAAGGGCAATGGGACGATTTTTGCTTCTGGAGGCTTTCTCGGGACGCCTCTTGGAGGCTTCTTGGGGCGTCTTGGGGGCCTCTTGGACCGTCTGGAGACCAGCGTGGGCGTTTTGGATCGATCTTTCAGCGACTCGTGGCCCTCGTGGACCGGCCCGAGGGCCCCTTGGGGCCCTCTTGGCTTGTTTTTGGGCCCTCTGCCCCCCCAGATGCGTTTACTTGGACCCCGGGGGTCCCACCCCTCCAAGTCGACCGGACCGGGCTCCCGGGGAAGGGTTTGGGAGGGGGAAACATCTCACACGCCGATGAACCGCAAGGGGTCGGCGGATTCTGTCGACGGTCTGTACCACAATGGCGCCTTCTTCCAGATCTCTTTTGGCAAAAGCAGCTCGACGTGTGGCGGGTGCACTTGCTCTGCGTCGACGCCCAGCCCGACGCCCTACCCCACGGCGACACCATCTCCTACCCCGTATCCGACGCCTTATCCGACGCCCTCCCCGACGCCCTCCCCGACGTCTTTCCCGACGCCCTCCCCGACGCCGTACCCGACGCCGTACCCGACGCCGTACCCCACGGCGTTTCCGACGGCCTTCCCGACGCCGTACCCGACGCCGTACCCGACGCCGTACCCGACGGCCTTCCCGACGCCCTTCCCGACGGCCTTCCCGACGCCCTACCCGACGGCCTTCCCGACGGCGTTCCCCACGCCCAGCCCGACGCCCAGCCCGACGTACCCTCCAGGGTGGCCGACGCCGCACCCGACTTTCACTTCTGGAGCTCCCATGGCAGGTGGGGCTGGAGGTGCGTCTGCAACTGGCGATCCCCACCTGATGAATGTGCTTGGTCAGCGATTCGATTTGATGAAGCCAGGCAAGCACGTTCTGATAAACATTCCTCGTGGAAGGCGTACGCACGCACTGCTTCGTGTTCAGGCTGATGCGCGTCAAATCGGTGGGCAATGCGCAGACATGTATTTTCAAGAACTGAACATCACAGGGCAGTGGGTGGAGGCGGAAGGGACCAGCGGTCTCCGTTTCCAAGCTCAGGACGCGCAGCACGGAAAGCCGAAGTGGTATAAATTCGGGACGGTGCAGGTGAAAGTTGCCCATGGGCGCACTCAAAACGGAGACAAGTACTTGAATTTCTACGTCAAGCATCTTGGGCATTCTGGGATTGCTGTCGGAGGCTTACTAGGAGAAGACGATCACACGGAGGCTGCGATGCCCTCGAAGGCCTGCTCTCACCACCTTTCACTTCTTCAGCTTCCGTCCCAGTCGTTTCACACCGCATCCTCCTTCTCGGTTGCGGAGGCAAGCTTGGCCTGATTATAAGCATGGATGAGGTCCGTGATGATCCCCTCGCCCGAGGCGGGGCTTTTGGCTTTTGCGGCACCTACGGCGAGAGTGGCCAGGAGCGGCGTGGGAGCCGCCCATCGCTCGGTCGCTGGAAAAAGGAAGCTGCAGAGCTCTCAGAGCTGCCCGAGCTGATGGGAGCTCTCCGAGCTGCCCGGGAACCCCCCAAACATTGACAGAGGCATGGGACATGTATTAGAAGCTGTACCGGGGACCTGTAGTAAGAGCTGCATTCGGATACTGCTCGGTCAGAGAGGCACATACACAAATCCTAATCCCAAGATTATTTTTTGGTAGTAGGAGCAGTATTGGGAGCCATGTTATTGACTGCGCGAGGAACTCCATCAGGAGCTGTTTCGGGATATGCATGATCAGTACTGTTGCTTCCAGCTGGAGGCTCGCAAAACCAGTCCTAATTGCTGCGCTTATGGCTGTGGCCTGATTTGCAAAAATAGCTGCGCTGGGATACGTCGTAGCATCGCACCGCCAGCTGTAGCAGAAATTGCAGCAAGAGTTGTAGTCAGAGCACTGCGAGCGGCGATCGTAGGAACTATTGCTTGGGGCTGTAGTAAGAGCTGCGGTCGGAGTGGTAGTGAGAGTTGTCGAGTAGCAGCTGTGACACTTGTAGTTCTGGCTGTAGTAAAAGCTGTAGAGCGGTAGTTTAGGAGCCGTAGTGTGCGTGCGTGCGTGCGTGCGTGTGTGTGTGTGTGTGTGTGTGTGTGTGTGTGTGTGTGTGTGTGTGTGTGTGCGTGTGTGTGTGTGTGTGTGTGTGTGTGTGTGTGTGTGCGTGCGTGCGTGCGTGTGTGTGTGTGTGTGTGTGTGTGGTGTGCGTGTTCGTGTGCGTGTGGCGTGTGGCGTGTGGCGTGTGGCGTGTGGCGTGTGCGTGTGTGTGTGCGTGTGCGTGTTTGTGTGTGCGTATGCGTGTGCGTGAGCGTGAGCGTGAGCGTGTGTGCGTGTGCGTGTGTGTGTGTGTGTGCGTGATGTGTGTGTGTGTGTGTGTGTGTGTGTGTGTGTGTGTGTGTGTGTGTGTGGGTGTGGGGGGTGCGTGTGAGTGTGCGGTTGCGGGTGTGCGTGTGCGTGTGCGCGTGTGTGTGGTGTGTGTGTGTTGTGTGTGGTGGTGTGGCGTTTGCGTGTGCGTGGCGTGCGCGCGCGCGCGGGTGTGTGTGTGTGTGTGTGTGTGTGTGTGCGTCGGTTCGTGCGTGCGTGCGTGCGTGCGTGCGTGTGCGTGCGTGTGCGTGTGTCTGCGGGCAGTAGTACGAGCTGTAGTGGGAGCTGTACGTTTAGGACTGATTGTAGTACAGTGTGTTACGGGAACTGTATTCGTGGCGGCACCAATGGGGTTAGTGCAGGAGCTGTGTTTCGATATGCAGCATGTGTTGTAGGGTGCTGTAGTGAAAATTGCAGGATGCGTCGCAGTAGGATCTGCGCTGGAAACTTTTGCAAGAGCGCCCGAGGGAATTACGTTGGGGTTTGTGCGACCGTTGGCAATTTGTCGCGTGACAGACACTTCGGTCGCAACATAAACGAAAACAATGCTATCGGCTGCAGTGGGGAGCCCAATACGATATGCACTCGGGTATGCAATGGGATGTGCCCCACCACGTGTACCAGGACTCGCATCAAAAATTGTAGTGGGAGCTATGGGCGTGGGTGTAGCAGGAACCACTGGGAAACCTGTGTGAAGAGCAGTTGTAGGACTTCTGCTGATAACTTGGAGGAGGAGGACGAATTGGAGGAAGGGGAGGATGAAGAGGAAGACGGGGAGGAGGATGAGGATTTCGCTGGATTTCGCTAGCCAGATCTCCGGAGCTGCGAGGCACGCACCCCGGCGACGTTGAAAGCCGCCCCTACCCCAGGCCGTCCCTGGGCGATAAAGTTCGGCTTTGGTCAAATCGGGAGGCGCCCCTCACAAGTGGTCTTGGGGGTGCCCCATGCCATTGAACCTCACGCTGACGATACCCGCACACTAGCTGATCCCATCTGCGTTGGTTCGGCTGCGGCCCCACCCCCAGGTAGCGCCGAGCCGTGCCTTCGGCGCCGCCTGCGCACAGGTCAGCGCCTCCCTTCTCGCTAGAGATGTTACCAGCACTATAGCTGATGAGCCCTCCAGCGGATCCCCGTGCCATTTCGATCCCAGCGCTGTAGCTGATCTCGCACCGCTTTCTCCCAACGTGTTAGCTAGAGGAAGATAGAGTCGGGCTCCAGCTTTGCCTCTCGCTTCTCCCAGCGCGCTGTGGTAGCTAGGAGGGTGACGTTGGGCTCCAGCTTTGCCTCCTTCTTCAAGCAGCGAGTTGCCCTGATCCCGACGCTGTAGCTGACCACGTCGGGCTCTGCCTTCGCCTCCCACTTCTCGCAGGATGGCGGTCCCCTGCGCCACGACAGAACACCGCTCGCTCTTCTCGCACGCGCTGTTCCCAGAGGCGTTAGCTGGATGAGACACTCGGGCTCCAGCTTCACCTCCCGCTTCTCGCATGCGCCCTTTCTCGCACGGACTGCTCCCAGCGTCGTAGCTGGGCGTCCATCCGCACGTTTTGCACAGTACCAGCGTCCGCTGCCACTGCGCGTTCCCTTTTTTCTGGCACTGATCCCAACGCTGCAGGTGACCACGTCGGGCTCTACCTTCGCCTCCCGCTTCTCGCATGGCGGCGCTCACCTGCGTCGCGACAGAACACACGCGCTGTTCCCAGAGGCGTTAGCTAGATGAGACACTCGTGCTCCAGCTTTGCCTACCGCTTCTCGCAGGCCCCACTTCTCGCACGGACTGCTCCTAGCGTTGTAGCTTATCGTGGCCCACCCGCACGTTTTGCACAGCACCAGCTTCCGCTGCCACTGCGCACTCCCTTTCTCGCACGGACTACTCCCAGCGTTGCAGCTGATCGTGGCACACCCGCGCTTTCGTCCCTCTCGCAGCGCCAGCTCTGGCTGCCACTGCTTGCTTTCTCGCAGCGTCAGCTTTGCCTGCCACTGCTTGTCTTCTCTCACGGCCTGATCCCTACGGTGTAGCTGATCGAGACCCTGCTTTCCCCGCACTCTGTCCGCGGCGCCGCATCGGCTTGCGCCCCGGTGTGCCAGGAGGTGGAGTACGGGAAGGACGGAGGGGAGGAGGGGGCGGAAGGGAGCGGGCATCCTGGTAGCTGCGCGGTCGCCTGGTCTCAGCATGGTAGCTGATGACGTTGGGCTCCGCGCTGCTTCTTCTTGACGGCTCGGGCGCGCAGCGCCACTTCGAAGTTGGCGCGCCGCGTCGTCCAGGAGGCCCAATGCAGTGGGGGGCCGCTCGGACGCGAAATGGCTGAGGATGATGATGAGGAGGAGGAGCAGGAGGAGGAGGAGGAGGAGAGGTAGGAGGAGGAGGAGGGGGAGAAGGAGGAGGAGGGGGAGGAAGAGCAGGAGGAGGAGGCGGAGGAGGAGGTGGAGGAGGAGGAAGACAAGGATATGGGTCAACGCGGGGGTCCGCACATTCCCATGCAATACTTGTGCGGTTTTAGGGGATCTCTTTACAATGCTGGTGAGCGACTACGAATTTAAGCCGTATGCGTGTAGGTACAACCATATATGTATATGTATACAAGCATGGACGTGCTATTGCGCACACATGTATGTATGTATGTATGCATGCAGTTATTCATATATTTATATAAGCATGCATGTGTTGCATCTGTATTTGTGTATGTTAATGATTCTGTATATGTGCATATAACTACACATGTATATGCGTGTGTGATTATACATAGACATAGCCATACTTGGCATTATGTATGTATATACGTTTACGTACGTGTATGTCAATGCTTGTGTATTTGCGTATGGATATGCAGTATGCATGTTCGTATATATGTGTATATGTATATATGAATATATATATATATATATGTCTAGTTGTATATGCATATCTGTATATACATTCACATACAGTTCATACATATACGCATGTGTATACCTATAGGTATACGTATACGTTTATGTGTATGTATATGTATATGTAGATGTAAGCGTGTACGTCTATGTAAATTTGTATGTGTATGTGTGTTGTTAGGTTTGCGTATTTGTACATGTAAGCGTTTACATCGGTATACGTGTTCGTACTTGTACATGTATATGTAGTTGTATATTCATATGTATATGCAATCGTACATGTATATGCGCATGCATACGTACACGCATATGTACACATACGTCTATGTGTATGTATACTCCCATGTCTATGTATACGCTTATATTCATGTACGTGCATGTGCATATGTATTTGTAAGCACGTGTATATGTACATGTGTTTTCATATGTACATGTGCATATGTACACGTATGTGTAAATGTTCATGTGCTTGTTTGTGTATATGTATACGTTCACGTAGATGTGTGTGAATAGGTGTATACGGTGTACACATATACACATGTACACGCATGCGTTGATGTTTATGTCTGTGTACATGTATATGTACATGTATATGTATGCGTATATATACAGGTATGTGTATGTGTGCATACATGTGTACATGTCTATGTACTTGTATATGTACATGTAGCCGCATCGTTATGTGCGTATGTATATTCGTATGTATATTGTGTATCTATGTATACGCGTGTGTAAGGTCCAAAACTTGTTGAACATATTGACCCTCCTCCCCCTGGATCCCGAGTGTTTTTTTTGTGTGTTTTTTTTTTGCCCGCCGATGCAAATATTCCGCGAGAGCCGAGGGATGCGATTGATAACTACGCGCATGTATGTTTGTATACATATATGTATACACGCATGCACGCGCATGCATGGGTATATGCGTGAGAACTGTATGAGTGCAGATGTGCAGGCAGCTTTGGTCGACGAGTTGGTCGTTTTCGTCTTACTGGGACACAGTAAGTATGTACGCGCGCGACCGCGCGCGTGCGCGCGGTGGCGTCCAGTTCTCGCACTCGGTAATCTTTGGTGCCTGAAGGGCCCAGCGCCACCCCGCGCGTCTCCTGGGGTTTTCAGTCCAGATCACGCGTTTGGCTCTCGCATCCAATGCGGCCAATGCCGCCGGGCCGCCGCCGGCGCGGCGGCCTCCGCAACCGAACCGTGCGGCCTTTCCGTTCGCGGAGTGCGCCTTGTCCCACACAGACTGGGCCAGAACCGCCGCGCATCCTGCGTGCATGTCCCTCGCGCATGGTCTGTGTTCCCCACAAAGAATGGAGCAAGGCCGCCGTGCGCGCGGTGGCGTTTTCTGGGCGACAGTGAGGGAAGGTGTGCATGGAGTGGTTCCTGAACGCGGGTTCGATCCACTCCACGTCGCAGGGCGTGTCAGGTGTAGTACGTTCGCGACCCAGAAAGGGTGCGCAGGGGGTTGTCCTTGAGCGCAGTCTCTATCCATGCCAAGTTCGCAGGGAGTGGCAGGCGTTACCTGGCGCCAAGAGGGGGTGCGCAGGATTCCTCCCCTGCGCGCGGGGCGGCAGGGCGGTCGCGGGGACGTCTCCGGCGGTCTGGTTTCTCCCGTTTTTTTTTTTTTGCTTTCTACATGCGCATTGCAACGCTACGAATTACATGTTTCCAATTGTACACCCCAGATTGTTCGGTGTTTGTTTGGCAACAATACAGAATTGTACATAACATGTATATGTATATGCATATTTTCATATGCGTATGCTTATTCACAGGTATACGTTTGTGTATAAGCATATGTTTCCGCACATACACATGTGTGTGTACGTGCGTGTGTATATATACACACATAGGCTTATTTGCGTATCAATCTCCATAAGCAGACGTGTATGTCTATGTATATGCATGCGTATTTGTATATGTTCCTGCACACATTTATATATATGTATATAGATAAATAAATATGCGGATGCTGATGCCAACGACTTTGTACATGCAAGTGTTTGTATTTATGTATGTACGTCGATGTGTTGACTATGTTGATGTACGCGTATTTGCTTATGGTCATGCGTATGCACTTGCATATGTATATGTCGACGTTTGTATATTTTGCACATCTACAGATCTATCGGTACATGCGTTTATTTTGTCAGTGTATATGTATGTGCATGTATATGGGTATGCATACGCGTATGTCTATGTACATGAGTATAACGTTTTATACGGTATGGATGTATGTAGATATGTTTTTTATGCATCATGCATGTGTTTACATGTCTACGTGTATACAAATGTTTACGTGTGTATATATATATATAAAAAGTTTGTTTTATATATATAATTATATATATATATATATATATATATATATATATATGCGTATGTGCGTGGGTTTGTATGTTTTCGCGTATCATTGGATTTGTATGTATATGAGTATGCATATATCAAGTGGACTTTACATGTATATGCTAGTGTATGCGTGCATATACGTTCTGCACATCGGTCATGTGTATGTGTGTATGCATATACATACATGTGCGTTATTGTGAAGATTTATATGTACATGTTGATGCATGTGCATCTATGCATTCATATGTTCATGTAGATGCGTGTGTACGTGTATGTATACGTATCTGGATTAGTAACACCCCGTGCGGCAAAACACCGCGTTTCTGTGGTTTCTGGCAGCGCCTATTTGGCCGAACGTTGCGGCCGTAGCTCGGTCCAGCTGTCGGACCACGCGCTCCCTAAGCCGTTGTGGAGACCTTTCGGGGGACACTTTTGGGAGGAGCGGGTGAGGATCAGGAAAGGGAGCATGATGAAAGCGAGGTGGAACCTCCTGGGGCCTTTCGTGTACCTTTTGAGGCGATCCGGGACCGTCTTGGAGCAAACTTGGGTCGTGTTGGGGCCGTCTGGGACATATCGGCCGTCTTGGAGGGCATGCTGAGTCGTTTTGGAGACCACGTAGGGCAACCGATGCTGATGCTGATGACAACGGCGATGCTGATGATGATGACGATGATGCTGATGCCGATGAAGGCTTGTGAGGAGGAGGATGAGCATGAATATGCTATTGCCGATGATCATAGTAAGCAGGAAGATAAGAAGGAGGAGGAGTAGGAGGAGGATGAGGGTGCGGATGCCGCCGGTTGTCGTGATGCAGATGCTAATGATGCTGATGATGGCGAGACGGCGGAGGAGGCGGGGGAGGATGTAGTCGATGATGACGGCTACGATGCTGCTTCTGATGATGATGATGTTGATGATGATGATGATGATGATTATGATGAGGGTGAAGAAGACGGTGATACAGATGATGAGGAGGAGGGGGATGAGGAAGAGCAGTACACTGAGCATGATGATGAGGATGATGCTGATGGTGATCATGCGGATGGTGATGAGGAGGAATAGGATGATGCGGAGGAGGAGGTGGAGGAGGAGGAGGTGAAGAAGAAGGATGAGGATGCGGAGGAGGGAGATGACGATCACGGCGATTATGATGACGGTGATGGTGGTGATGATGATGAGGATTTTTGGGTGATGTTGGTGATGCTTCTGATGATGATCATGATGCTGCCAATGACGATGATGATGGTCATGACGATGCTGCTGCTGTTGCTCATTCTGATGCTGATGCTGATGCTGATATTGATGATGCTGATGACGATGATGATGACGATGACGATTGCGACAATGATAGCTATGCTGTTGGTTGTGATGATGATGAAGCTTATGCTGCTGATGTTGCTGCTGATGATGACGGTGGTGCTTACGTTGACCAGGAGTAGGATGTGGAAGGGCAGCATAATAACGATGACGATGATGATGATGCTGATGATGCTGGCGACGATGATGATGTTACGAAGGGGGATGGGGGGGAGGAGGATGAGGTACAGGCTGATGAGACGGATGATGATGATGCTGATGATGCGGGGGAGGATGATGGTGCGGAAAACGATGTGGGAGATGACCATGATGTTGATGATGCTGATGCTGATGCTGATGAAAATGAAGATGCTGATGCTGATGCTGATTAATATGATGCTGATGCTGATGCTGATGCTGATACTGATGATGATGCTGATGCTGATGCTGGTGACGATGATGATGTTACGATCTGGGGGATGCGGGGGAGGGTGACGAGGAGAGACAGGATGACGATGCCGATGATGATGATAAAGGGGGAGGATGATGATGCGGAAGACGATGGGGGAGACGACCATGATGTTGAGGATAATGCTGATGGTGGTCATGCTGATGCGAATTCTGATGCTGGTGAAGATTCTGATGATGATGACTATGACGATAATGACGGTGATGCTAATGATGATGGTTGATGTGCTGATCATGTTGACGAGCATGATGGTCATTATGCTGATCATGCTGATGGTGATGCTGACACTGATGATGATGACGACGGAAAAGATCACGATAACGATGACCATGACGATGTCGACGACGATGACGATGGTGGTGATGATGATACTGATGCCACTGATGATGATGCTGATGATGGTGGTACTGATGATGATGCTGATGATGCTGATCATGCTGCTGCTGATGATGATGATGATGATGATGATTATGATTATGATGCTGATTATGATGATGATGATGCTGATGCTGATTATCGGAGTGATGATGATGCTGGTGGTGGTAATGATGATGATGGTGTTGCTGATGATGCTGCTGCTGATGATGATGGTTCTGATGACCGCGCCGGTGATGCTGAGGATGTTGATTCTGATGACGATGATGAGCAGGAGAGGGAGGATATAGAGGAAGAGAAGGAGGAGGCCGATTCGGAGGTTCAGGAGGAGCAGGAGGCGCATCAAGATGATGACGTTGCTGATGACGGTCATGCTCATGGCGGAGGAGGAGGAGGATGTTGCTTATACCGATGCTGATGCTGATGCTGATGATCTTGATGATACTGGTCAATTCGACGACTGTGATGATGATGCTCCTGATGATGCTGATGCTGATGCTGCTGATGCTGGTGATGCTGATGATGTTGATGATCATGGTGATGCTGATGCTGATAATGGTGATTGTGTGGAAGATGCTGATAACGATGAGGATGATGCTCTTGATGATGATGGTTTTGCTGCTGCTGACGATGGCGATGCTGACGGTGCCGATGCTGATGCTGATGCTGATGCTGATGATGATGAAGTCGATGATGATGGGGACGATGCGGGCTGAAGTGTAGACGATGATGATGGTGGTGATGATGATGATGATGATAACGATAGCGATGACGATGGCGATAACGATGACGATGCTGAGGCTGGTGATGATGATGATGATGATGATGATGATGATGATGATGACGGTGATCATGATGATGATGATGATGAAGAAGAAGAAGACGATGATGCTGCTGATAATGATCATGATGCTGATGATGCTGCTGCCGATGATGACCATGTGGATCATAAGGTGGTGGAGGAGGAGAAATAAGGGGATGATAGAGAGAGGAGCAGGACAACGACGACGACGATAATGAACACGACGATGCTGCTGCTGCTGATGATTGTGCTGATGATGATGATGATGGTGTTAATGCTGATGACGATGATGATGCTGATGATGATGCTGATGATGACTATGATGCTGATTATGGTGATGATGATGATGATGATGAGGATGATGATGTGAGGATGATGATGAGAATGATGATGATGCTGATGCTGCTGCTGATGATGATGCTGATGATGATGATGCTGCTGCGGCTGATGATGATGATGCTGCTGCGGCTAATGATTGTGCTGCTGATGATGATGATGATGGTGCTAATGCTGAACACGATGATGATGCTGATGATGCTGATGATGATTCTGATGATGATGCTGATGATGATTATGATGCTGATTATGATGATGATGATGCTGATGATGATGATGATGATGATGATGATGAGGATGATGAGGAGGATGATGATATTGATGCTGCTGCTGCTGATGATGATGATGATGATGATGATGATGCTACTGCTGCTGCTGCTGATGATGATGATGATGATGATGGTGGTGGTGGTGATGATGATGATGATGATGATGATGATGGGTGGTGGTGGTGGTGAGGGGAAGGAGGAGAAGTAGGAAGGGGAGGATGAGGAGGGGGAGGACGAGGGTGAGGAGGGAGAGGAGAAGAGGAAGGGTATGATGCCCCAACCGAATTTAGCCTTGACCACCAGACATAATTTCGAGCACCAGGAAAGTACCAAGTTTTGGAAGGTTTCTGCGAAGCGGGCCCTGGGAGGCGATACTCGTTCGACACCATTTCGATACTTCTTTGGGTGCTCTAGATGATTTCTGTGCCCAGCCGCACGAGGAGCCCCCACACGAGCGACGCAAGACAGCGGCGTCGTCTGCGCCGACATGGGCGCGTGAGCTGCCCGCGTAGGCTCGCGCCTAGGCGCCCTCGTCTCCAATAAAGCATGCCGCGCTGGCGGCCCGCGTAAGCCACCGCGTAAGGTCGCTATCCTTAGGTCGGGCATGTCCCCCTACAGGCGGATTTTGGGCAAAAAATTAAGGTATCCCCAGAATATTCAAAACATAGTACAACATAGTCACACATCGTCCCCAGACCATTTTTTTCCTCCTGTAGAGGGACGCCGCGCCCGACTTAACGCTATTCCATCTCGCGTAGGGTCCCTCTTTGATCGTCGCTCACGCGAGGATGAGGGCCCGCACCGCGGCGGACGGCAGCATAGCGAGGTGCCGCGGGTTCGCTGCGCCTGCCCCCGAGCCCGTGGCATGCGGAGAGGTCCTGGCTGGCGTTCGTGGCAACGTCCTCCACCATTGGGAGTTGCACGTCGACGTCGTCCAACTCGCCCCACGGCACTCGGACTCGCCAGGCCCTGACGACCACAGATCATGCCAGGGCTGGATCTCGACCCGCGCCTCCTCCGCGAGCCCTTTGTCAGATAGGGTGGAGGCCGCCCACGGAGCCACATCCTTGATCCAGCGGAAGGCCGGACGTGCCCTCTGAGCGACCGTCGTCGAGCGGGTCCAGTCGAGCCAGCCTTTGAGCCTCGCGTCGGCCGGCGCGGAGCTTCGCCGCAAGCTGCCCAGCGAGGTTGTCCAGATCGGCGTCAGTGTAATTCCGCAGACGGCGCACTCGCGCGCGCCACGTGGCCAAGAAATCTGGCGGTGTCTTCATTGGCAATGTGGACCGCCGTATGGCCGTGTGGAGGGCACGCGCATAGCGGCGGGAGGCAAGCGTGTCGAGTCTGCGGAGGTGCCGCCACTCCAGCACGCGGTCGCGCACCCAAGCCCCAGTAGCTGGCGCAGGCCGTTGGCTTCGCAATGTGTTGCCACATGCGGCGCGCCTGCGCCACTGGCACCTGGACCACGCGGGGGCCAGCAGCACGGCCCTCGAACCTGGCGCGCTTGTCGTGGAGGCAAGAGCAGCGCGTGAGCTCGCCCTCGTACTTGCGAAGCCAGCCGCAGCGTGCCTCGTCCAGGTCGTCCACAGATGTGGCGGCCTCCGCCGCGTCCTCCTCCGTCGCCATGATGATGCTGATGATGATGAGGATGAGGATGAGGATGGATGACCAGGAGGAGTATGATGATGACGCTGATAATGATGACGATGCTGATGATGATGATGATGATGATGATGATGATGACGATGATAATGATGAGGATACTGATGATAATGCTGCTGATGATGATGGTGATGATGGTGATGATGATGATGATGAAGATGATGATGACGATGATGACGGTGATGCGGATTAGGATGAGGATGAGGGTGAGGAGGATTCGGATGAGTATGACGATGATGAGGATTAGTGTGACTGCGATTTTGATTTTGATCTTGATGATGATGATGATGATGATGATGATGATGATGATGATGATGATGCTGATCATGATGTTGACCAGGATGTGGATGATGAGGATTATGATGAGGGTGATGGCGTTTCGATCATGACGATGATGAGCATGATGAGGTTGTTCGGGATGAGGTCGACGATGGTGATGATGGTGATGATCATGATGACGACGATGTTGATGGTGGTGATCATTATAATGATTGTGATGCAGATGATGATGAGGATGAGAAGGAGGATTATGATGATGATGATGCTGATGGTGGTGGTGGTGTTGATGATGATGGCTGCTGATGCTGCTGCTGATGATGATAAGGTTGACGATGATGACGATGACGATGATGACGACGATGATGATGATGATGATGATGATGATGATGATGATGATGAAGAAAAGAATATACTGATGATGCTGGTTATGACAATGATGGTGATGGTGGTGATGATGATACTCATGCTGTTTAAGATGATGATGATGATGATGATGATGATGATGATGCTAATGCTGATGATGATGATGATGAGGAGGAGGAGGAGGAGGATGATGATGATATAGCTGTTGCTGCTGCTTGTGCTGATGATGATGATGATGATGATGATGATGATGATGATGCTAATGATGCTGCTGATGATGATGATGACGGTTATGATGATGACGATGCTGATGATGATGCTGCTGCTGATGATGATGGTAATAATGATGAGCAGGATGAGGATGAGGATCAATATTCTGATCATGATGACGATGATGATGGGGATGATGAGGATGAGGATGAGGATGAGGATGAGGATGAGGATGATCATGATGATGCTGACGGTGATGATGATGATGACGATGATGATGGTGTTGCTGCTGATGATGATGATGAGGAGGAGGAGGAGGATGAGGACGAGGATTATGACCTGGATGATGATGATGTGCTGATAATGATCATGATGATAATGATGATGATGATGATGATGATGATGATGATGATGATGATGCTGCTGCTGATGCTGATGCTGATGCTGATGATGCTGATGCTGCTGATGATGATGATGATGATGATGATGATGATGATGATGATGATGATTTTGATGGTGATGGTGATGGTGGTGGTGGTTGTGATGATGATGATGATGATGATGATGATGATGATGATGATGAGGATGAGGATGAGGATCAGGATCAGGATCAGGATGAGGAAGTCAATGAGGATGAGGATGGTGATGAGGAGGATCAGAAGGGTGAGGGTGAGGAGGATGAGGATGGTGATGAGGATGATAATGAGGGTGAGGGTGAGGAGGATCAGGAGGAGGATGAGGATGAGGGTGGTGATGATGACTCGAAGGAGGAGGAGGAGGATCAAGAGGGATGACCAGAGGGCTGCGGCCTCACAAGTGCTTCAGGTCTGCCATGGAGGCGGTCGAGGCCGAGGCCGAGGCCGCGGAGGGCCAGCCGTCCGCGTTCCTGCAGCGCACCAGCGCGCAGAGGCACCGCCGGGAGGGTCTGCTTCCGACTGGTTTCGCCGATGGATCGGAAGTCTTAGAGCGCTTTTGCGGGCACGCCGTCGGACGAGCCAGATCGGGGCACGTCAACTGACCACCTCAAAGTGGCCCAGAACCGGCCAGTCGTGGATGTACCGTACCATGGGCCAGTGTTGGGCCATTGGTCAGCCACGCGCAGAGGGGGGTGGGGGGAGTCGACCACGCGTAAGAGTGACCCTTCGCCGGAGTGACCTTTGATGCGGGCTCATCGGGCTCTCCCCGATCGCCGAGCGCGATGCGATATAAGCGGCCCGCGCCCTTGGGTTTGGCTCCCTCGCGCCCCCACAAGCTGCGCACCAAAGGTCACTCTCATCCAGGGTCACTCTTACGTTCAGCCGAGGGAGGGGGGAGGGGGGAGAGCTTCTCAGTAGCACCCCTGCTTCTTAGAAGGCGCGGGCCTCACCTGCAGCTGTGAGGCCGGCGCCTTCTGAGAGCCAGCCTCCTCCTGAGAGAAGCCTCCCCCTCTCCCTCCACCCCCTTGTGCGCGCCGCCGAATCGGGGTGCATGCCTCACACAGACGGCGTTGGAGCCTGCCATCCCCAAGGGCGCCCTCGAGGGCGCGAAGTTATTCGCGCTTCGCGCTTCGCGGTTCGGCTCCGATTCCTCCTCATCCCCGAGATGTGGGTGGCTGCGAGGAGGGGTTCCGCAGGATCTTTCTGGGATTTTACCGCTGAGTCCCTGACGGGATTGGTGCTTGGTGTCTTGCTTTTCCTCGCTAGCGGCCCGCAAGCGACCCGCAAACAACCCGCCTCATGACTCATCGCCCCTCCAGTGTTCTCCGAATTCAACCCGCAAGGCACCTTGAGTTTGGACTTGTTTTTGGTGTCTGCCAGGGGCGCTTGGAAACCGAATATGGCGAGTTCATTGGCCGGCATGGTGGGTTGGCGTGGGCGTGATTCCATGCGGCTCATGAATTCTAGCGTGCGCGCGCCCGTCTCTCAGCCCCTCAAGGCTCTCCCATATTGGATAAGTTACCTTGGAGGGTTGGCAATTCGGCGGGGCGGGGGCGTTGCGGGGGTCGAGTCGCCGTTGCAAGGATTCTCCAATACGGTCCCATATGCTCTCCAAGACGTCCAGATGGCCGGAAGATGGCCCCATATGGCTCCAATGCTGCCCCAAATAGCTCCACAAGGGAACGAGAAGGCCGTCGAAAGGCCCCTAAGAGGCCCCACCAAGCTCGCTCGCAAGAGGCTTCCTCCTCCTCCTCCTCGGCATCATCCTCGTTATCCTCTCTGTCCTGCTCCACCTTCTTCATCCCGAAAGTGTTTCCCGAGGGTTCCCACATCGACTAGGGGAGCACATGTTCCGAGACCTTGGTGCAACTCTGTCCCAACGTTTGACAACATATGCGCTTTGAAAAGGCGGTGTGTCGATCTTCGGGGCCAGTGGGCGAAACGTTGGGAGTTTTTCGGTCGCGTTAAGAGCAGCCCGTGTAAATGCTCCCGTAAGATCCCCCCCGAAGAAATCGATCATGTGCGTGAACATGTGCGTCCGTAGCCATTTTGTTTCAAGTTTCACCAGGATTGCTCTTTTGAGTCAGATACCCTCCTCACGTGTCCATGCTCGTCCATGGATGCACTACGAGATTGGTCTCGGGCGTTGGCCAGCGTGGCCGATGAAGACGGACGTGAGGACGGCCAGTGGGCGTCGGCATTGGCAGACGTTCAGGAATCGCCCCGTGACGAAATATCGGAAGCACATGTCGAGTTGGTCCATGGGGGCTGTCCGTGGAAACATGCCCTCGATGAGTTCCATCTGTCTGGGAGTAGCGACGACGAGATTTTCCAGTGTCCGACCCCCCCTGCCGACCTTGATGTTGTTGCAGTAGAACATCAGGCAAGTGGCAGCGCTGATCCTAGGTTGTGCGGCGATGCTGAATCATTATCGCATAGGTCGAGGAGGGAGGAAGTTGTTGATGAGGACTCCGATCGCGTGTCATGTTTGATGTTTGACTTGGGCATTCGCCACCACGTGTCCATGAGTGCCGAAGCGCACGCACTAGGACATAAAAGGGTTGACAGCCGTGGCAGCAGATTCCTTGGAAAACGACTGCTTTATTATATTTCAAGACAAGCTCAGGGCGACTTGCGATGCGGATGGCTCCACTTCCACATTGTATCTGTATGTGGAGATTGCTTCCTACGACGGTATTGACATGACAATCTCAAACATGACGAGACGAAAGCGCTCTGATGGCGCCACGGCAGCTGTTGCCGACGCCCCCCTGCTTGCGCTGGCGAACACCTCGACACGAATCTCATCATGCCTGGAACATCGTTCACCGACCCACATCTTGAACTGTCATGGGTGCGACGCTTGCGTGATGAAGGATGGTGGACGCTATATTACTTTCACGTGCCACAAGCTGTCTCCATTGATGGCGCTAGATCGAAACAAGGCGGTGACAATGTACGAGGTCATCGTAGAACAGTCTCCGGCGACTCAATCGGCCGCACGTGGGCACTGCAGGCGTGTGCGATCAGTTGCTGTAGACAGGGTTGGGTACAACGACTTAACTGAGCGACTTTTGGCTCATGGGAGGGGCGGCCAAGGTTGGAGTTTACTGACGTTCCACGGCCTGGTTCGCATCATTTACGGAGTCCACCAGTCGCTCTACCGCATGTCTTTCATCGTGGATGGGGTGCGTGGCATGATTGCATTTGCTTTGTCCTTGAGGCCAGGTGGATCGTTGACCAAGTTCAGGGCGCCGTCATGGAAACGATCGAGAGCGCCATCGAGTTAATCGAGTATCTGTGCTGCAGCGACGAGGCCATGACATATATGGAGTGGGTATTTCCATGTTCTACGGGCAAGGCTGCAAGTGCAGCGAGCTCGAGTGCGCAATCTGCAAGTGCATCCCAGCCGATTGGCGGAAGCGGGGCAAGTTCAAGTTTGTCGCGCCACGGGGGGCGTGCAAGGGCGAGGCGCTAGACTATATCCGCCACCATCTCTTGCCATGCCTCGTGCCTGAACTGCCCGAGATCTTCCCGCGCCAGCGCTGGATGGGTGCCAGGAGGGCGTTTCGCGATATGTGCCTTCTGAGTTTTCTGCGCGGCATGCGGCATCTGTGCTTCAACGTATAGGCACTTTGCGAATCAGGTCAACGACTCCCGCGTTCGCCCTGCCGCTGGCGCTGGGGTCGACGCGAATTTGGCGTCGGCGGATGTCGAGGACGGCCCGCGCGCGGACGACTCTGGCGCCGACGCGGGCGACGATGGCGGCCGACCTCAGGGGGGCGGGGCCAGGGGCTACGCCAAGGAGAATGCGCGCAACAGGAAGGCTGCGCTGTCGTTCACGGGGTCTTTGCCGCAGCCCTTCTTCCTGATGCTTGCGGCGTGCCTCAATGTGATTACTCCGAAGCTGTCGGCGTGGGTGGGCTTGTGTTCAGACGTTGCCGAGGTTGGCCGTTGGGCCTCGCTTGTTGTGTCTGCTGGATCTTTGCACGCTGTCGTCACCTCGCGGCGGTGGCCGGTCCTAGAGAGGGCGCGGGGCGAGATGGACGATGAATGCCTGGAGCGACTCAGAGCAGCATTCCACGCCAGCGAGTGGTCCTTGTTCCAAGTATTAGACGCCAGCGAGTGGCCCTCCCAGAATTTGCCATTTCCAGGTTATGGAGGCACAGGCTTGTCAGATCGTTCACTCGCATTGGTGCGATGTTCTACCAGAGCGTGGTTACCCTGGACAAGATGCCGCCGTTCCTGACCTTGCTGCTGCTCGTGGACCCAGTTGGCACACCTGCAAAGCTGGAGTCGCTATGTCGGCACATGCTAGACGGATGCACTCGAGACCTCATTGGGCACCACTGTGCAATCATTACAAGCACGGACGCGCTGATCGAGTTACTCGTCTTGGTCATCCACAGCTCTGCCACAACAGTGCATCTCGAGAACATCAACGCTCGGATTCGCAAGACCCTCATGGCCGCGTCCAACCAGACTAAGCGGCCGAGGTTGCAGACATTGCATTGCGAGCACATCTCATCTCAGGTTCGCCGCTGAGGGCGCATTCTGAAGAGTCGCCCGGCCGTGACTGTCATCCGTCGGCGGCGAGTGCGCAAGAGACGCGCAGATCCCCCACTGCCCAGGAGGACACGGACCACGCGCACCCCTGGGGGAGGGCCCTGGAGGGCGTTCGTGAGCGAGAGGTGCCGGGGCATCGGGAAGGCATGTTTCAAGGAGCTCGATCGTGAATGCAATCGTTTATCTCCTGACGGACGCGCTCGCTTCCGTGAGCTTGGCAAGTGCGCCGCGCTTAGACATCGCGCGACGGGGCAGCGTCGTTCGGGCCAGCAATGAGCACGATTGCCAGAACCTCCCTCAACGCCGACAGCCCTCAGCCGATTGCACGCCACATTCCCTGGAACGGGAGTGCCATCTGCTGCCGACATCCAGCGCGCGCCCTTCGAGGACGGATGGTGTTGTAAGCTATTTCCAGGCCGATCCACCATTGTCGCCGCCCGCCGCCCAGGGAACGACCTGCCATGATTCGAGGCGTTCGTTTTGAGAGGGGGGGGTGCGGTGTATGAAACATTGGCGTCGGCAAGCACGATGCAGTTTTCGGGTGAGCTTGTTGAAACATAAGGTTCGGCAGGGCCCATGGTTCAGCTGTTTCCCAGACATCCTGTGGAGTTGGACCATCGGTTGAAGTCGCAACGCCCCGCCCCGCGTGCTCTCGTCCTTCTCATCCCTCTCCTCGTCAGGTTCATCATGATCATCATTTATCGCAGTCAGTATGACCAGTAGCACCACCCGTGATCGATGCCGATGTATTGGTTGTCGGCGCGCCCCTCGCACGCTTCGCGGGCCAACAGGAAGCTTCACCGAACGCTCCAGTGGCAGGTTGCAGCCTCTAGTGCGTGCAGCTCGTTGCTGCACCTGGTAGGTGTATTAGCCATGCGCGTGCCAAACATGCCGCAGACACCGGCCACCAATTCGAAACATCAGCACTGGTAGGGTTCAGGGAAGTGAAGCATGGCCCATGAATATCGCTCAGTATATGATGCATGCGCCACGAGACCGACACCTACTTGACCCCCCCCCCATGCGCATGGATACCCTTGTGCTGTGGCGAAGCCAGATAAGGTGCGCATGCGCTACAGTCCCGATGCTCCTGAGAGCTGTTTCTACATGGGCTTCGCCTAGATAGGCGTCATGTATGTCATCGTAGCTTAGATGCGCCTCGATCCGCTGTGATCAACGTAGCTTACCATAGCATCGCACCGAGGGGAAGGGGTACAAATGGGGCTGCGTTTGTGATGCAGCAGGGGGGGGGCATCATGCGCTCGTGTTTCTTACAAGAGTTGGCCACTCGCATGAAGGAGTACCGCTTCACGAGCAGCACGGTTGCGAAGGGGCAGCGGATATTGGATTCAGAAGCAGCCTCTGTGATTCAGGGTGACCAGGGGGGCGCTGGTATCGGCCGCAGAGACCGTCTCATCGCGAGGGTTTTTGCCCTCTGCGAAGCTGTGGCGTCCTCGTCGAGCAGGCGCCTGCCAGACGACTTTGCGACATTGATGCGCTGGTGTGTTCCGGTCTCCTTGGGGGCTCCCAGGATGGTCGGGCCGCTCCAGGCGTCGCCGAGTAGCGATCATAACAGATGCACTATCGCGCAATAACAACACATGGGGCCAGTTGAACTCGATGAGGCTAACTGCCGATGCGTCTTTCCCTGGCGGCTTCGAAGAACCCAAGAATAACTGCAAACAGAAACCGTCATGCTTCGAAGCTCGAATGTGCTTGTGCGGCCAAAGAGGTGGCACCATCTGGCGATTCAAATTATGGCTTTGTTCTGGAATCAGGCAGCTTTTCTCTTCAGGCAAAAACATGCAATCGCACGGCAATGGGTGCGTCGTCGTTCGTTTCGCCGCAGCAGCCGATGAGGGCGCTGATATAGACTTGTCACCTGGATCGCCTGTTGCAGATGCAGATGTGTTTGGTGATATCGGGTTCCTGTTGAAGTCCCCATGGCGATCAACCTTATCCGTGCTGCACTTGTCCCAACAACGCCCAGGTGGAACCCTGTTGCTTCAGTCTAAGCACAAGTGTATGACGCTCTTGGAGTTCTTGGGATATCTTGTCGACGCTGGCGGCGTTGCAAAGTGGGTGATCTCAGTGTACTTCCGTGTGGGCAGCATTGGCCCCACCGCCGAGTTCGACCCGACGTTTGTCGATGTTTCTGCGAAGGGATGGTCTGGGATGACATTTTTCGGAGGCCACCAACGAGAAAGAGGAACATTGATAAGACATGGGCGGGCGCGTTGGACGGCGTCGTCGTCGATTCGCCCGACGCGCCCGACGAGAGTTCGGAAGGCGATGGCGGCGCCGATGACGATGTCAGCGGGTCCGAGTTGGTTGGCTGCACCGACCGTGGCTTGTTTTCAAGCGACGCCGAGGATGGCGGAGGCGGGCGTCGGAGTGGGGGTTATTCCCGACGAGCTTCATGATTTCATGGCCTCCGAGAGCGGTCCACCGCCCTGAGCTTGAGCGGGAGTCAGAACAGACAGATGAAATCATGGGGCCCGAGGGCACAGGGGCATCATCATCGTCGAGTTCGGCTAGTTCGTCGAGCTCCTCAAAGTCGCCCCAGCTTTCGCCCGTGGGCGAGCCAGAGGGCGCCGCCGACCCGCCTCCACCTCCACCCCCCACCCTTTCGAGGTGTAGACATGCGCCCGCCCCGTGGCACCGACGCTTTCTTCCTGCTGCCAGATGGCATGGGCAGCCTTGCTGCCTATGCAACAATGAAAGGGGGCCGCGCCATGGTTGCGAATTGCTGCGGGCATCCCATATGCAGGCTGACCAGGTCTTTGCACGAGTCCGCCAAGGCGACCAACCCTGGCCAAGGTAGGGCTTTATCTAGGTTTACTCTTTGCTTGGCTTCGCCATCGCGCCATACCAGGCGTTACCGACGCATGTACGCACAACCGATTCTGGAAGAGAGTCGGTGGCGCCCACCTCTGGCGCCGTTGCCAGGTCATGATGTCAGGCTCAGGTTGAGGCATGAATTCATGGCTTTGCCTTAGCCGGGAGCTTTCATTGCTGCCGCCGTCGGGCGGCGCAGGAGGGGCGATGAGCCCGACGACGAGCCCGCTGACATTGACTGATGCTTCTTGCTGCCGCGCACTGTTGCAAAACAAGCAAGGGCTTTCTTGGAAGTGAACCAGGGGACAAAAGAAAAAAATCAGGAAATCATTGAAAATGTAGGAAAGTCATATTTTCTCAATGAATTTAACATATTTGGAAGCAACAGCATATAAAAAACACAGCAGTTTGACATTCCGAATGCAAGAATGTTGTGTTTTCATATGGTTTCGGCTTCGAAACCTTGGGGCATGCTGTGTGTTTATATGTGTCTGCTTCAACGCATTGGAAATTCATTGAACAGTTTGAAGCATTTTCAGATTTTTTTTCCCAACCATCCTGTGGTGTTGGGTCCTCGTTTTGAAGAGACGGTCCCCGCGTTCCTTCTTCCTCCTTCTCCTCGCCCTCCTCCCTCCTGCGTTCGCATGCCTCCCCACCACCCATTTCGGCACACCCCTCACACGTTTCGTGGCCCCATAGGGAGCTCCACCGAAGGCCCCAGTGGCTGCGTTCGCATGCCTCCCCACCACCCATTTCGGCACACCCCTCACACGTTTCGTGGCCCCATAGGGAGCTCCACCGAAGGCCCCAGTGGCTGCGTTCGCATGCTTCCCCCACCCATTTCGGCACACCCCTCACACGTTTCGTGGCCCCATAGGGAGCTCCACCGAAGGCCCCAGTGGCTGCGTTCGCATGCCTCCTCACCACCCATTTCGGCACACCCCTCACACGTTTCGTGGCCCCATAGGGAGCTCCACCGAAGGCCCCAGTGGCTCGCATGCCTCCCCACCACCCATGTCGGCACACCCCTCACACGTTCATAGGAGCTCCACCGAAGGCCCCAGTGGCTGCGTTCGCATGCCTCCCCACCACCCATTTCGGCACACCCCTCACACGTTTCGTGGCCCCATAGGGAGCTCCACCGAAGGCCCCAGTGGCTGCGTTCGCGTGCCTCCCCACCACCCATTTCGGCACACCCCTCACACGCTTCGTGGCCCCATAGGGAGCTCCACCGAAGGCCCCAGTGGCTGCGTTCGCATGCCTCCCCACCACCCATTTCGGCACACCCCTCACACGTTTCGTGGCCCCATAGGGAGCTCTACCGAAGGCCCCAGTGGCTGCGTTCGCATGCTTCCCCACCACCCATTTCGGCGCACCCCTCGCACGTTTCGTGGCCCCATAGGGAGCTCCACCGAAGGCCCCAGTGGCTGCGTTCGCATGCGGCCCTGCTCTTGGGCGCGGGGGGGTCGTTCGGGCGCAGCTGATTTGATTGTCGCCGGTGGAAGCTGACGGCCATACCGCGTCGAATGCACTGGATCTCTTCTGACCTCCGAAGTTAAGCGGCGCAGGGCCCGGTTAGTACTGGGGTGGGGGACCGCCTGGGAAGACCTTCGGGTGCTGTCAGCCTTAAAAAAGCGTGGCCCTGCGGCAGGCGCGCGCGCGCGGCATGCTGGCGCCAGGGCAGCCAGCCGAGCTTGCGGGCGGCTTGTCCTGGGGCGCCACTCGCATGTTTCACCGCCTCGGCCGTGCGATGCTGCGCCCACTGTAGCGGCGCGGCGCGAGGCTGCCCCCCGCGGGCGGCTGCGACGGGCCCAGGCCCGACGCACCGCCGCTTGGGCGGCCTCGCGCCACGCCTGCGCGCAGCAGACAGGGCGGAGGGTGGGAGAAAGAACGCGCGCCAGGGAGGCACCCGCCGCGCGCGCGCGCGGGGCGCGCGCGCGGCGCCTCCTCCAAATGCAAATCGCCTGCGAAGCGCACGCGCCGCGGGGGCAGCGACCCCCCCCCGCGGCGACGCAACCCCGGCGCTAGCAAATCACCTGCGAAGCGCACGCGCCGCGGGGCAGCGACCCCCCCCCCGCGACGCGCAACCCTGGCGCGCGACGGCGCGATGGCCCGCGCCTGCGCAGCGAGGCCGCGGTCGCGTCGCACTGCCGCGCGCGCGACCTGCGCGCAACCGTGGCCGATTTGTGCCCGCCCACAACGGTGAAAGTCTGCGTCTGCGAGCGGACTTGCCGCCGTGGGCCTACAATTTCGGCATACCTATCCCACGTTTCGTGGCCCCATAGGGAGCTCCACCGAAGGCCCCAGTGGCTGCGTTCGCATGCCTCCCCACCACCCATTTCGGCACACCCCTCACACGTTTCGTGGCCCCATAGGGAGCTCCACCGAAGGCCCCAGTGGCTGCGTTCGCATGCCTCCCCACCACCCATTTCGGCACACCCCTCACACGTTTCGTGGCCCCATAGGGAGCTCCACCGAAGGCCCCAGTGGCAGGGTTCGCATGCCTCCCCACCACCCATTTCGGCACACCCCTCACACGTTTCGTGGCCCCATAGGGAGCTCCACCGAAGGCCCCAGTGGCTGGTTCGCATGCCTCCCCACCACCCATCACACCCCTCATTCGTGGCCCCATAGGGAGCTCCACCGAAGGCCCCAGTGGCCCGCATGCCTCCCCACCCATTTCGGCACACCCCTCAACGTTTCGTGGCCCCATAGGGAGCTCCACCGAAGGCCCCAGTGGCAGGGTTCGCATGCGTCCCCACCACCCATTTCGGCACTCCCCAACACCCATTTCGGCACACCCCTCACACGTTTCGTGGCCCCATAGGGATCTCCACCGAAGGTCGGGGGGAGCTTGACACTGGTATCCTTGCGGTACTCGCAGCTGCATATGGTTGGGTCCTTCGCCGGGCTATTTTTTCCCCTAACCATCCTGTGGTGTTGGGTCTTCGTTGTGAAGAAACGGTTCCCGCGTTCCTTCTTCCTCCTTCTCTTCGCCCTCCTCCCTCCTGCGTTCGCATGCCTCCCCACCACCCTTTTCGGCGCACCCCTCACACGTTTCGTGGCCCCATAGGCAGCTCCACCGAAGGCCCCAGTGGCTGCGTTCGCATGCCTCCCCACCACCCATTTCGGCACACCCCTCACACGTTTCGTGGCCCCATAGGGAGCTCCACCGAAGGCCCCAGTGGCTGCGTTCGCATGCCTCCCCACCACCCATTTCGGCACACCCCTCACACGTTTCGTGGCCCCATAGGAGCTCCACCGAAGGCCCCAGTGGCTGCGTTCGCATGCCTCCCCACACCCATTTCGGCCAATTCGGCACACCCCTCCACGTTTCGTGGCCCCATAGGAAGCTCCACCGAAGCCCCAGTGGCTGCGTTCGCATGCCTCCCCACCCCCCATTTCGGCACACCCCTCACACGTTTCGTGGCCCCATAGGGAGCTCCACCGAAGGCCCCAGTGGCCTGCATGCCTCCCCACCACCCATTTCGGCACACCCCTCACACGTTTCGTGGCCCCATAGGGAGCTCCACCGAAGGCCCCAGTGGCTGCCGTCGCATGCGTCCCCACACCCATTTCGGCACACCCCTCACACGTTTCGTGGCCCCATAGGGAGCTCCACCGAAGGCCCCAGTGCTGCGTTCGCATGCCTCCCGCACACCCATTTCGGCACACCCCTCACACGTTTCGTGGCCCCATAGGGAGCTCCACCGAAGGCCCCAGTGGCTGCGTTCGCATGCCTCCCCACCACCCATTTCGGCACACCCCTCACACGTTTCGTGGCCCCATAGGGAGCTCCACCGAAGGCCCCAGTGGCTGCGTCGCATGCCCCCCACCCATTTCGGCACACCCCTCACACGTTTCGTGGCCCCATAGGGAGCTCCACCGAAGGCCCCAGTGGCAGGCGTTCGCATGCCTCCCCACCACCCATCGGCTACCCCTCACACGCCTCCCCACCACCCATTCGGCACACCCTCACACTTTCGTGGCCCCATAGGGAGCTCCACCGAAGGCCCCAGTGGCTGCGTTCGCATGCCTCCCCACCACCCATTTCGGCACACCCCTCACACGTTTCGTGGCCCCATAGGGAGCTCCACCGAAGGCCCCAGTGGCTGCGTTCGCATGCCTCCCCACCACCCATTTCGGCACACCCCTCACAGGTTTCGTGGCCCCATAGGGAGCTCCACCGAAGGCCCCAGTGGCTGCGTTCGCATGCCTCCCCACCACCCATTTCGGCACACCCCTCACACGTTTCGTGGCCCCATAGGGAGCTCCAACGAAGGCCCCAGTGGCAGGGTTCGCATGCCTCCCCACCACCCATCTCGGCACACCCCTCACACGTTTCGTGGCCCCATAGGGAGCTCCACCGAAGGCCCCAATGGCAAGGTTCGCATGCCTCCCCACCACCCATTTCGGCACTCCCCAACACAAATTCGGCACACCCCTCACACGTTTCGTGGCCCCATCGGGATCTCCACCGAAGGTCGGGGGGAGCTTGACACTGGTATCCTTGCGGCACTCGCAGCTGCATATGGTTGGGTCCTTCGCCAGGCTATTTTTTAAAGAAACAATTGTTTTTCTGTTTTTTTGCTTTTGCTCCCTGGTTCACTTCCAGGAAGGTCCTCCAAGGAAATCAATTTGTAATCTTCCACAAAAAGGAATCCCTTTGTACTCCCTCGCAAAAGGAAGCCTTTTGTAATTCGCCACAGAAGGAATCAACGTGTAATCCGCTACAAACGGAATCAATGTGTAATCCGCCACAGAAGGAATCAATTTGTAATCCGCGACAAAAGGAATCAATTTGTAATCGGCCACAACAGGATTCCTTGTGTAACCCGCTACAACAGGAATCATTTTGTAATCTGCCGCAAAGGGAATCATTTTGTAGCTCGCCACACAAGGAATCAATGTGTCACCCGCCACAAAAGGAATCATTTTGTAATCCGCCACAAAAGGAATCATTTTGTAATCCGCCACAAAAGGAATCAATGTGTAATCCGCCACGAAAGAAATCCGTTTTCATTCCGCCACAGAAGGAATCAATGTGAAATCCGCCACAACCACAATTGATCTATAATTCGCCACACAAGGGATCTGTTTGCAATCCAGCACAAAAGGAACCAACATATACCTTGCCACGAAAGGACTCAATTCGTAGTCCGACACACAAACAAAACCTTCTGTAGGGAGGGCATGTAAATGGTGGGTCACTTGCTACTAGGATTTGATTAGAGGTGGATCCATCTCTCTTCGGATTCTAGCAGATGTGGATCCATATGTAATGGGGCTCTCTTAGAGGTGGACCCATCAATAATAGGGCTCCACTAGAGGTGGATACATCTCATATAGAATTCCGTCACAGGTGATTCCATTTCTAATCAGATTCCATTAGAGGTGGACCCATCCCTAAAATGATTCTATTAGAAGTGGACTCATTCCGAAAAGAATTTTATTAGAGGTGGACCCATATGGACTAGGGTTCCATTCGAGGTGGACCCATCTCGAATAGGATTCTAGTAGAGGTGGACCCATCTCTAATACTATCCAATTAGAGGTGAATCCATCTGTAGCAGGGTTCTGATTAGAGGCGGATCCATGTGTAGCTGGATTATATTAGAGGTGGACCCATCTCTGTTAGGATGCCACTTGACATGGGTCCATCTGTAATAGGCTTTCATGTGAGGTGGGCCCATCTCTCACAGGATTCCATTAGTTGTGGGTCCAGCAGTAGCCGGGTTCCATTAGACATGAATCCATATGTAACAGGATGCTACTATATGTGGATCCGTCCGTGATAGGATTCTATTAGTGGTGGACCCATCTGTATTAGGATTACGTTAGAGGTGGATCCCTCTGTGGTAGGATTGAATTGGGGGTGGACCCGTTTGTAATACGATCCTATTAGAGGTGGACCCACCTGTTCTAGTATTCTATTAGTGGTGTATCCATGCCTTGCAGGACTCCATCAAAGGTAGGTGGACCCATCCCTAATAGGATTCTATCAGAGGTGGATCCATCTGTAATAGGATCATTGCAGAGGTGGGTCCATCTGTCATAGGGTTCTGTTAGAGATGGACCCATCCGCGCTAGGATTCCATTGGAGGTGGGTCTTTCTCTAATCGGATTCTATCAGAGGTGGATCCATATTCAATAGGACTTCATTCGAGGTGGATCAATTTGTAAGAGGATTCTGTCAGAGGTGAACCAATTTCTAATAGCATGCCACTTGGGATGGAACCATCTCTGATAGGAGTCTGTTAGAGGTGGATCCATCTGTAAGTGGGGTCCATTAGAGGGGCATCCATGTCTAATCGGATTCTATCAAAGGTGGGTCCATCGCTAATAGGATTCTTCAGAGGTTGACCCATATGTAATGGGGTTCTATCAGACATGGGTTCATCTGGAAGAGGATTCTAGTAGAGGTGGATCCACCCGTACCAGGATTCCATTCGAGGTGGATCCATCCATGATGTGATGCCATTAGTTGTGGGCCCATCTCTGGTGGGATTTATTAGAGGCGGACCCATATGTCATAGGATTATATTTAGAGGTGGCTCCATGTGTATTGGGATTTTATTAGGGGTGGATCCATTCCTAATGAGATTATATGGAAGGTGGATCCATATGTAGTAGGACTCTTCGAGGCGGATCCATATGTAATACGATTCTATGAGAGGTGGACCCATCTGTAATGCGACTCATATTCGATGTCGACCCATGCGTTTTAAGATTTTCTCAGAGGTGGATGCGTTTGTGAAAGGGTTCCGCTCGAGGTGGGCCCATCTCTAATACGATTCCAATAGAGGCGGATCCATTCCTTATCGGATCCCATTAGAAGTGGATCCGTATGCAATAAGATTTTATTAAAGGTGGATCCATATGTCATAGGATTCTATTAGAGGTGGATCCATATGTATTCGGATTCTATTAGAGCTCGATCCATATGTAAATCGGTGGAAAACGTCATGTTCCAGGGGGCTGAGACAAAACCTCCACGGGGGGGGGTCCCGACCCCCCCCCTTCCCCCCTCCCTTGAAGCGGGGGGGAGGGGTCCGGACCCCCCCCCTCCCCTCCTTGGCTGAACGCTAACCCACGCGTCGTCGAATATGAATGAGCATTGAGCATGTGTTTCACCTGAAGGTCATCCATTTGTGTTGAAACGTTCGCATGTGCAAACAAGTCGGTCCGTTTCACGTTCGCCATCATCGCGCGATCGTCGTCGCAGTCGCCATGTTGATGGATTCGACGCACGGATTGTTTGCCACCAGATCGCACATCTCTTGGGGTGCTCGGGTCGCGACAGCGATGATGGGAGAACGCATTTTGTGATACTATGAAAACACGCATGCACACACGCGCACGACTTTACCAACTGATGCTGATGATGATGATGAGGATGATGATGCTGGTGATGGCGATGCAACGCAGCAAAACGAGGTGGTGCGCACGCGCGGTTCTATCAACTGGGGGGGGGGGTCCGCAAGGATGTGGGCTCCAGCGTCTTTGCCAGCGGCTAGCAACCTCCCCGCTACCCGCGTTCAGCATAACCGTAATGGGAGGTCGGAGGTCCACCAAGACACTGCCAGCGGCAGATCAGGATGATGAGGGGGCCGCCGATGAGAACGAGGCCGAGGGAGATGCAGGCGAACCGCAGCTCCCAGTGCCGCGCTGGCGCTGCTGAGAGCAGACCGCGTGTCGGAATGCGGCGCGTGTTCGGCGAGGCCGAGGCAGGGCGGCTCCAACTGGCACGGCGCTAAGACAGGCGAGAGGGGCAAGGGGCGCCCCCAAAGGCCCCGCGCGCGGGCGGTGCGGCGACTTCTGCGAGGCTTCCGCCATGAACGTGGGCGCCATCATCGCCGCCAAGACGTCGAGCAGGAAGGAGGGCGCGGCGGTCCTCGAGCAGGTCGCTGAGTTCGACGCTAATCGGCAGGGCCCGCCAAACCGCGAATTCGTTGGTGAGGCTGTGTACATGGAGGAAAAGACAACCTCGATCATCATTGATCGGCGCGACTGGGAGTCCAAGGCCAACTTCAACAAGACCCGCCAGGCCGCGCTGGAGGACCTCAAAATCAACGTGCTCAAGGCGAAGCGCCGCGGCAAGGAGGAGCCCGGGGCGCCCGTGGGCGTCGGCCGCAAGCCCGAGCTGTGGATCCTGACCGAGAAGTCGGTCGCGCGGCGCACGCCCGTTCTTGATGCCGAGGATCACTGGTGGAAAGACCGGGCAAAGGACCACTGCGCCAACGAGGTCAAGGCCCTTCAGAGCGCAATGGGCCAGGACCCCGCTGGGGCGGCGAGCTTCGACCATCGTCATGCCAGGGCGGGGGCGTTGTGCAGCATTGAAATGCTAGCGAATGTGGCCCAGCGCCGATGTGGCTGGCCTCTGGCTGGCGAGAGCATTCGGTTCTGGTCTGGGGCGCTCGTGATTCAGCCGTGCAGCCCCCCCCGCTCTGGGCGGGCGGCTCGAAGCTTGCCGTTGCAGCTGTCCTGCAGGAGTTTGGCCAGCTGTACAAGCCCAAGGAGAAGGTGCACAAGGTGCCGACTGCGAAGGAGATCGACTCACAGACAGCTGCCATCGAGGAAGGCAAGCGGTTGGGTGCCAGTGCTGCGTCCCAGGGTTTGGCTGGCATGCTGAGTGCGGCTAGCGAGGGGGAGCTGGCGCCCCCCACGAAGAAGGCTCGCAAGAGGGAGCCTAATCCAGCTCTGGTAGACGCCACTCGAGAACAACTGAAGCATATTGCGGTTGACGCGGCGAACAAGACTTTTGATGGCAGCATGGCGCAGCCGCAGCCTCTGTCCCCCGCCCCGCCTTCCTTCTGTAGCGGCGCCGAGCTTGCAGTGCGCGGGCTCCGACGCGGAGACGATTGGGGGCGCGCCCGAGGGCTGTGACAATTGCAGCGCGATGCCAGTCGGGCATTGGCTCTCGGCACTGACGGAGGCCGACGTCTTCGACAAGCAGAAAAACATCACTAAGCAGCTTGGCTTTGCGAGGGCTGCGTCGCCCGAAAAGCCCATGGCGTCCTCAAGTCTGGCAAGCTGCAGATCCATATCGACCGCATGGCCCCTGCGAGTGACTTGATGTTGGCACTCCTTCCTGCGCGCGGGGCGCCGAAGCCCGACTGCAACGGCGCGAGGGTTCCCGCTCTTCAGTTCCAGGAGGCAAGAGTCGCCCTCCGCAGAGATGAAAAGTTCAAGCTTCTAGGGCTCTGCCTCGTCGACATTGTAGAGCAGCTTGCAGACGGCGAGGAGGCGGCTGCTCAGCTGTTTTCATCAACCACTGGATCCCCGTCGAAAGTGCTACACGTGACTCAGAGAGTAGCTTCGACGTTCGGTGGCCCAGGCTGGGGGACTCAAGAGGGCCGGCCCAGGACATCTGCAAGGCTGTCTTCGACTTGCTCTTCAAGGACATCGTGCAGCCCCTACTGGCACGCGGCCAAGGTGGCGGGGCTGACGCATTGATCAAGATGCTGGTCGGCGGGGTGCCCTCCCGCGTCAAGGCGCGGGCCCAGCTGCAGGGCGATGTCCGAGGCGGCAGAGCACATCCTCACGTTGTGCCAGTGCGTTGACGAGATCACGAGCCCGAACGCGGCTGCTCCGAATCTGGCGCTGCCGCGCAAGCGTGGCGCGACGTATCGCGAGGAGGGGTAAACGGGTATCTTCGTGGACCTTGGCATCGTGTTCCAGCAGAGCCCCCATTGCAAATGCGTCCTCGACGATGTGCAGAATGACTTCACCGTGTTCAAGACTGGGCACGCGGACCTGAAGAAGAAGACGTTCGTGATGTATGCTGCCGCCGCCGCGGCCAAGCCCGACGACCACTTCCTCGAGTTGGTTGGCAGCATCGCCAGCGTTCGTTCTCAGGTCCGACCTGGCGCCGCGACCGAGCTCGAGATGATGCGCAGGGGCGCCGTCTCTCGCCGGGTCGCGTCGATGGAGGAATCTCGGTTGAACGGCTCGTGGGAGGTGTCCGATGTGAAGAACCCCAGCGGGACCCCCGAGGCGTGGCTCATGGCATCGCGGGGGCAGCGTAACAGCACAGAACAGATCCCCCTTCATTCTCAGCCGCATCCAACTCCCTCCTTTCTCCGCCCTCCTCGCCGACCCCCCCCCCCCTTCCGCTTGCTTCCCTGGTGCCCCGCATCCGCCCGTCGCCCCCCCCCCCCCCCTGTGCGGGCCCCTCGATTCGTATCCTCCGCCCTCCTGCTCGTTCATTCACCCCCGCTTGTCCCCCGCTTCCGCCCTCCGCAACTATTCCCCATCCTCATCCGTCCTTGGCCCCCTTTCGGCTGGGCCTGATGGCCCGCGGAGACGTTCCCAGACGAGGCCGAGTTCCACGGCGCTCTCGGGTGGATCGGCCGAGCCCTTGCCGAGGGTCGCGTCGCCAGCCAGGCGGTGCAGTGCGTGGATGCCCGGAATCTCTTCGCTGGCCTGCCTGAGGACACAACGAGCGAGTCAGACTTCCAGCCGATCCAGAAAGCCCTCGGCGCACTGGCAGGTGCGTGCTTGGACGAGGCGGCGTCTGCGAAGACGCTGGAGTTCGCGTCCCCGCTCATCGCGGCGGCCGCAGCCGAGTTCCCAGGGAATTACTCAGACAAGGTTCTGGTGCTGAAGGACCTCTGCAAGATCTGCACAACCACCAACAAGGACAGCTTCGTTGCAGCGTGTGATTATATGATCAAAGCTTACGGCGTGGGCGCCGCATTGGCAGAACTCTCCAGGCTCGGTTCCAGCCCCGAGGAGGTGGTCAGTAATGCTGCGGGTCCTGGCGCGCTGGCCAGCGCGGTGCGAACCCTCTCCGAGTGCGACCGCATCGAGAAGCTCGCGGACAAGATCGCTCACGCGGCCAAGTCGTTCAACGAGGCGATGAGCACGTGCAAGGATCGCGTCGCCAGCCTGACGAGGCTGGCCGTTGGCGCGGCCTCCAACGATGTCCAGACGTTTGCTCGCGAGCGCGAGCTGATGTCGAAGGGCCTCAAGCACGAGTTAACGAGATGGGCGACCTGCTCGAGAACGCGTTGGGGTCGCTGATGGCCTTCGGCCCGACGAGTACAAGACCGCGGCTACCGAGCTGGGGACGAAGATGACTGCCAGGAGCGCTCTCGGCGAGAGCGTGGACGTGACTCCAAACATCGAGACGGTGGATCGAGTGTTCACGGACCTGTGGCTTCGCTGGGCCGAGGGCTCGATATTAGCGATCCCGACGGCCGAGGGCATCACCAAGCGGACTAGGAAGGCGAAGTTCCGAGGGATCCTAAAACGCGTGAGTGATCAGGGTGCAAGGGAGGAGCAGATGGCTCCCGCCGTGCTCGTGCTCGCTAACCGCATCAGAGCTATAAAGATTTTGTGGGACAATGATCTCGCTTGAGCCTGTGCTTTCGACACTCTTGGCGATCAGCGGCAGACCACTGAGCCTATGAAGCAGGTGTCTACTATCACGTGCAATCCCGTTCTACGGGCCCGTCCTACCTTCCCCGTCGTTCTTATGCTGCCCCCTCCTCTTCACCAGGGGCCTCCTTTCTACAACTGTTATTCACGAGGCTTGCGCCACGCGGCCGACCCCCTTTGAAAGTCAGAAGGAAGAAGGGGGAGGTGGAGGAGGAGGAGGAGCAGGATGAGAAATATGAGCGTGAAGAATGCATGCGCGCCTAACTCGAGTTGCAACTACCATGCGCCAGCGGCGCGCGCTGGGAATCTTCCAGCTCGGAGTCGGCACGGGGCGTTCTCTCGCGGCACGCCGCGGCAAAACCACGCAACACAAACTCAAAACAAAACCCGCGTGGCCAAATTATTGCCGCAGCAGTCCGCGGCAAATCCACGCAACAAAAACAGTAGCAGAACGCGGGGCCTTAGCGGGTGCGTCGCGGCAAAACCACGGCGCACTTGCAGGGAACAAGAAACAGAGGATTTGGGTAAAATTCGGGTCGGGCGTCAAGAACCCCCTTCTTACAGGCACCCTTACCTCGGCCTCTTCCTCCTCTTCTCCCCTGGGAGGCGGCGCGAGGGCGCGAAGTGATTCGCGCCTCGCGCTTCGCGCAGCGCGCGGCGCGAAGTTGGGAGCCCTTGCGTCCCCGGGCGCCGAGAGCCGGTGGCGCGGACGCCCGTGCTGGCCAGAGGCCCACCGCCGGGCCCACGCTCAAGTCGGGCCTATCCCCCTACAGGGGATTTTCGACATATATATATAATATATATATATATATATATATAATATAATATATATATTCAAATTCAAATAATAATAATAATAATAATAATAATAATAATAATAATAATAATAATAATAAAACCAAAATATTGCAAAAAACGGTAAAAACATATTCAAAAAATAGTCCCCAGACTATTTTTGGATTATTTTTGGATTTTTTTGGGTATTTTTTTTTTTTTCATGGAAAATCCGCCTGTAGGGGGACAGGCCCGACTTAAGCCCAGGCGTGCGGTGCGCGTGCCCCCTTCGCCCTCCAGGGCCGGGAGGGCGCACGCAAGCGGAGGCGGAGGCGGAGGCGGAGGCGGAGGCGGCGGCGGCGGCGGATGATGATGATGATGATGATGATGATGATGATGATGATGATGATGATGATGATGATGATGATGATGATGATGATGATGAGGAGGAGGAGGAGGAGGAAAAGGAGGAGGAGGAGGAGGAGGAGGAAGAGGAAGAGGAAGAGGAAAAATAACAAGAGGAATAATGATAATATTAATGCTAATAATAGTAATGCTAAGAATACAACTACCAATAATAATAAGAAAACACATAACAATATTGATAAGAATATTAAGAAAAAATGCGAGTACTAATAATACTATCAATGATACAAATAATAATCATAATATTAATACTAATAATACTGCCAATAATTTTAAAAGTACGAGGAATCATAAGCAGAAGCCGATGCATAATCAGAAGCATAATAAGAAGAAACATACGAATAATAGTAATACTATGAATAAGAAGAACGTAATACTACTACTAATAGTGTTACTAGCAATTATAACACTACTATTAATAATAGTACTAACAAGAACGCTACGAATAATAATACTAAGAAACGCAATGCGAATAAAAAGGCGAATGCGAATGATAATAATAGTAACCATCATACTGATAGTGATTAGAACAATAAGAATACGAATGATAATAATATTAACAATAATAATACCAAGAATAACGCTAATAACACTAAGGATAGAACAAATTCATAAGACGAATAACAATAATAATACTAAGAAGTAGTAATAATAAGGAGACGAAGGCGTATCCTAGGAATACTAATAAGAATAATACTATTAATATTAGTCGTAACACTAATACTATTAATAGTAACGATACTAATACTAGTAATAACGCTACTACGAACACTAACAATATTAATAATACTAATTCTAGTAATACTAGTAATGCTACTAATGATTTTAATAGTAATACTACCACTACTAGTATTAGTAGTACTAATAATAATACTTATACTACTTATAACATCAATGATGATACTCACACTACTACTACTATTAATATCAATAATAATGATAGCAGTAGTAATATTACTAATACTAGTACTACTACTACTACCAATAAAAATACTACTAATGGAATTATGAATGGTACTACTAAAAATAATAAGAACACTAATAATGATAAGACTAAGTCTAAGCGTAATCATAATAATATTACTACTCATAGTAATACTAATAGTGGTAGTAGTAATACTACTACCACTACTACTACTACTAATAATAATAACAATACTAATACTAGTAATAATAATAATAACAATACTCATAATAGTACTCATAATAATAGTGCTAATTTTTAAATAATAATAATACTAATACTAATGTTAATAATAATACTACTAATAATAATGATAATAACAAGAAAAGTAATACTAATAATAATACTAATTATACTACTACTTATAATAATAGTAATACTAATAAACATACTAATAATACTAATAATAATAGCAACATTAATACTACTTATAACAACAATGACAATACCCACACTACTACTACTACTAATAATAACAGTAATAATGATAGTAGTAGTAATATTAATAATGCTACTAATAATATTAATAGTAATACTGCTACTACTACTAGTATTAGTAATACTAAGAATAATGCTAATGCTACTTATAACAACAATGATAATACTCACACTACTACTACTACTAATAATAATAACAATAATAATGATAGTAGTAGAACTATTAATAATAATAGTACTACTACTACTCCTACTACTACTACCAATAAAACATACTAATGATAGAATCATTAATGCTACTACATTATAATAATAAGAACACTAATCATGATAAGACTAAGACTAAGCGTAATCATAATACTAATACTACTAATAGTGGTAGTAGTAATACTACTACCACTACTACTACTAATACTAATACTAACAATACTAATACTAGTAATAATAATAATATGAATAATAATAATACTATTATTAATAGTAATACTAATAGTATTAATAATAATGATACTAATGATAATAACAATACTAATACTAATACTAACAATAATAATAATCATAATAATAAAAACAATAACAATAATAATAATAATAATAATAATACTAATAATGATAATAATACTAATCATACTTATCATAATAAGAGTAAGAAAAAAGAGGAGGAGGAGGAGGAGGAGGAGAAGGAGGAGGAGGAGGAGGAGGGCGGAGGAGGAGGGCGAGGAGGAGGGGGAGGAGGAGGAGGAGGAAGAGGAGGAGGAGGAGGAGGAGGATGAGGAGGAGAGGAGGAGGAGAGGCGGAGGAGGAGGAGGAGGAGAGGAGGAGGGCGGGCGGCGGCGGAGGAGGAGGAGGAGGAGGAGGAGGAGGAGGAGGAGGAGGAGGAGGAGGAGGACGGGGTGCCCCGTAGGCGTTCTGGCTGGCCGATCCTGAGAGGTCTCCAGCGGCCCCAGCTGGTTCCCAGAGGCCTCGGAGGCGGCCTCGGAGGCCAGAGGCGGGGCGGCCTCGGGAGAGTGGGAGGCTCGAGGCCGCCTCGAGCTCTCCTCGAGCACTCTGGGGCCGGTTCCCTACCCGATGGGCTCTCGGTGGCGGTGGGCCACGCTTCTCCTTGGAGTCCCACGTGCGAGCCTTGCCCGTGCGAGCCTTACCCGACGCCCCCGCCCCCGCCCTGGGCTCGCGTTCGCCTGGCTGCGGACATGCTCTCCGAGCTCCGAGCCCCCGCCGGCGTTTCTCAGGGGTCCGACCTGCAGGGGTGCAGGCGGCCCGGACTGGCAGGTCGGCCATGCCAGCTCGAGGGTGCGCTTCTGTCCTGTCTTCTCCTGGCCTATGCAGCCCCGCCGCCTTCTCAGAGGGCCTACGTACTCCTTGTCACTTCCCCCCTCGCTCGCCGCCGACTGGTGTTTGGTGTTCTGGGGGCACGTTGCCGTCGGAAGAGTCTCGTGCCCTCTCGCACAGGAATCGACCTAAACGGTGCTTTGGCGATTTCGTGGGCCGTTTTCGTTCCGATCTCGTTTTGCAGCAAAGGCAGATCGAATACAAAGCGAGGGAAAACGAAAGCAGAACGCAGACGAAAAACATCACTTCGGTCTCGGGCGGGTGGTGACGGGGGTGACCCAAATATGGGGGGTGAAGGAAAAGCCCATAAAAAGGGGCCCTTCAGGGCCCCTTTCGGGCACCAGCTGGCCCGAAAAGGGGCCCTGAATGGCCCCTTTAGGGTCCCTTTCTTCACCCCTCATTCTCAGACCCCCGACGTCGTGATTTTTTCGCAACGTCGACCCCCAGAGGTCTGGACCCGTTCCCGAGCACCTGTTTTTCATCCCGAGTCGTTCTCTGACGGTCCCGAGGCCCGCTAAGGGCCCCTGGAGGCCGAAAATAGTGAAACACTTCCAGTCGCGATTTTTTCACGACGCGATGGGGCTACCCGCCCGAGGGTCGTTGCCTGCTCTCGCGTGTCCCGTCCAGGCGCGCTCTCCTGCCCCCAGGGCGCGCCGCCGTTCCGTGGGGGCTCTCCTCCGATCGCCCCCCCCCACGCATGCGGTCAGACCGCGGCACGAGATCGAGGTCGATCGGTGGAGCTCCCCCTCTTCCTCCCTCCTCCCTCCTCCCTCCTCCCTCCTCCTCCTCCTCCTCCTCCTCCTCCTCTTCCTCCTCCCTCCTCCCTCCCCCTCCTCGTCCTCCTCCTCTTCCTCCTCCTCCTCCTCCTCCTCCTCCTCCTCCTCCTCCTCCTCCTCCTCCTCCTTCCTTCCTTCGTCATCGTCATCATCGTCATCGTCATCGTCATCGTCATCGTCATCGTCATCATCATCATCATCATCATCATCATCATCATCATCATCATCATCATCATCATCATCATCATCATCATCATCATCATCATCATCATCATCATCATCATCATGGATTCCCTTCGGGGATCATCCGTTAAAATTGGAACGATACAGAGAATATTAGCATGCCCATGCGCAATGATGACACGCACAAATCGAGAAGTGTATCATCATCATCATCATCATCATCATCATCATCATCATCATCATCATCATCATCATCATCATCATCATCATCATCATCATCCTCATCCTCATCCTCATCCTCATCCTCATCCTCATCCTCATCCTCATCCTCATCCTCATCCTCATCCTCTGCCTCCTCCTCTTCCTCCTCCTTCCTCCTCCTTCCTCCTCCTCCTCCTTCTCCTCCTCCTCCCTTCTCCCTCCTCCTCCTCTTCCTGGCAGCAGAGAGCGAGCAACGCACAGCCAAGATGCGGTGGCAACATAATCCTGGCTCCACGTGCTGCTATTCGTTGCAGCTTTGGCTTGTGTCACGAGCGCTGGTCAGCGCCGCCTGCGTAGCGGCTGCGATGTGGTCGCTTCGGCCGCTGCACTGCGGGGGCTCATGTCTCGAGGCCGATTCAGGGAGGGTACCCTGATGCTCCTCGCGTTTGTTGGATGTTCTCGTGCATCATGGGGGGAGGGTACACGCCGGTCGTTGAAGGCAGGTATTTTGGGGCTACCCCATTCCACTTTGCTTCAAGCGCCTTCCTGCTTCAAGAATCGATATGCTTTTGCTATGTTTCTGTAATTCTCTAGAAGGGCCCGAACCTATCCTATTGGGCTGGCCTCCGGCCAGTGCCGCCGATCCGGGGGGGTGAGATTTGGGGACGTCTTGGAGGCTTGTGGGACTGTCTTCGGGGCATCTTGGGCGGTTCGAGCGATGTTTCGGCGATTCGGGGCCCTCCTGCATTGTCTAGGGGGCCTGTGGGGCCTCTCTTGGCTTCCTCTTGGGCTGTCTTGGGCGGTCGGGTCTCCGGAAGTGGAGTTTTCTATATCCCCCTGTGGGTACCGAAAAACATTGGAAATGACGTCGGAAAGATCCCCGTGTACCGAAAAACGTGGGAAATGACGTCGGAAATAACGTGCGCCCCCCCCCCCCCCTGCAGAGAGAAGCTTGAGCAAGCTCAAGTCCATGCTCTCAGAAACTCACACACTGGATCGGCGGACTTTACATGTTTTCCCACGCCTCGGCGCGACACGCTGTCGACTCGAGCCTCGATCCTATCCATCCAGTCCGGTATCGGATCCGGCTGGCCCAATCCGATTCGATTTTGATATTCCGACGGTCTGATGCGGTCCGATACCAGTCCCCCTTTGTCGTTGCCCCTCAGCTTGTCGGCCAGCCGGACGGCAGTCTCGCGCGTCCTGGGTCCTGGGCTCCTGGCTCCAGCAGAGGCACATCGCTCCTCCTCCTCCTCCTCCTCCTCCTCCTCCTCCTCCTCCTCCCTTCTCCTCCTCCTCCTCCTCCTCCCTCCTCCCTCCTTCCTCCTCCTCCTCCTCCTCCTCCTCCTCGTCCCTCCTCCTTCTCCCTCCTCCCTCCTCCGAGGATCGGCGGAGAGGCTTCAGGGAGGCTCCCTGCTCCAGCCTGTCCCGACGCGTCCCGCAGCCGCTCCGAGGGGCCGAGTCCCGGGGCCTCTGTGAGGACCTCGGGGAGCGCTGCAGGGATCGAGGCTCCGAGGATCGAGGGCCTCGTGGCCTCGAGGGTCGTGGCCTCGAGGGTCGTGGCCTCGAGGGCCTCGGGGGCCTCGGGGGCGTCGGGGGCCTCGAGGGTCGTGGCCTCGGGGGGCCTCGGGGGCCTCGAGGGTCGTGGCCTCGAGGGCCTCGGGGCCTCGAGGTGCGGGCAGGACCGGTAGGCGGCCACAGAGCAGGCGTAGTGGAGCGAAGAGTGGCAGCAACCGAAAGACTCGGAGGTCCGCGCGGACCTCCGGGTTTTTCTGCTTGTGTCGTTCTTCGTTCCCCTAAAACGACACCACACCACCTGCGGCATTCCATGATGCGCGGCGGCCCATCAGGGGCCGTGGCGTATACCACGCAAGAGCCCACGCCAGACTTGCTGGTACACGCGAAGTCCTGCGGGGCCGTAGGTGGGGTGGTGTCGTCTGTTTTCTGGCCCAAATATCCATATCCAGTGCGCCTTGGACTTTCTTGGAAGGGGGGCCGCAAACCCGAGGCGCACTGGATATGGGTAAACATTGAGCATCTGGGAGCCGGGTCTCTGTCCATGTCCAGTGCGCCTCGTGCCTCTGGGGCAGGGAGTCTGAGACCCCAAGCTGAAGTGGACATGGACACAAGCATTGCCCGCACGAGGGCCCTTCAGACGGGACTAGGACGAGGGCAACTTTGTTCTAGACCCGATTCCATCCTCGTCCTGGCTTCGTCTTAGCTCGGCGTCAACCCAACATACTTCTACTATGTGTCCGTCGCCCCCTAGGGGCGACGCATAGCATATACGTCCTGGCGGGCGCTTTCTGGCCACACCGCTCGGGAAACGAGATAACGACCACATCGTGGGCGTGCTATGTGTTCGGGTCGGACGCGCGCCTCCGAGGAGAACACGCAGCACTCGTATGTCTCTGTCTCTGTGCGTCCCGCAGCCCCGCCCCAGGCACGCGAGCGGGAGGCCCGTGGCGGACGGCCCCGGGCCCAGCCGGTGCCGCAGCGGCCGCGGGCGGGCGGGCGCGGAGCGCGAGCCGCGCGCGGGCGGGGCTGCCCGCCCTGCTGGGAGGGGGGGCGGGGGGCCTGCGCGCAGGGTCGGGCGGCGGAGTCCTCCTCTGGGTACGCTCGACCTCCTCGTCCTCCTCCTCGTCCTCCGCCTCGTCCTCCGCCTCCTCCTCCTCCTCCTCCTTCTCTGGGCACGCTCGACCTCCTCCTCCTCCTCCTCGTCCTGGTCCTCGTCCTTCTCCTCCTCCTCCTCCTCCTCCTCCTCGTCCTCCTCCTCCTCGACGCGGACGACCACGGGGACAGCGAGGAGTCAGGAGACACGGATTACTGCGAGGCGACAAGCGGCTCGGCCTTCGGTCCCGACGCGGGGCTGGATGACCTCTGCTACGGCATTGGAAACAGGCTTGACGATCTGAAGGCGATGCTCTGCGAGGTGAGGGCCGACATCCTCACCTTGCGGGCGGAGTTCGGTGTGACCGTCGACGACTCTGTGGTGAAGCCTGTATCCCCCCTCGTGGGCGCGCCGTCAAACTTTGCGCGCGAAGCAGCAGCTCGAGCGCCTGCCCACCCGTGCAGCGCGGCCCACCCGCGCCCATCACCCAGGCCAAGGGGGGGAGCTTCGGTGGCAGATCATGGGAGCCTCGTGTACCCTCTCAGGTACGTCTCTTGCGTCGATCTGCATCGATTGGCGTCTGGAGTCGATGAGATAGCGCCGAATTAGCGTCGATCAGCGTCGATTTAGCTTCGATTTAGCGTCGATTAGCGTCGATTTAGCGTCGATTAGTGCCGATTCGCAGGAGCCGACAAAGTGGTATAGGAGGCTCCCATGAGTTGCCACTGAAGGGAGTGCATCGGCCCCCATTTCTCGGAGAGGAAGGGGGACGGGCGACACCACCACCACCACCGCCCAGGGGGGGCCAATTTCAGCGAGGGGGCCGAGGATGCCTCCCCAGAGCTGGGGACAGAGGATGTCCCGAGCGGGGAGGGGAGAGCACACCACCAGGAGGATCCCCCTGGCTCCTCGCGGTGGTGGTGGTGGTGTCGCCTTTTCTTGTTCCTGCCCTCCTCCTCCTCCTCCTCCTCCTCCTCCTCCTCCTCCTCCTCCCCCTCCCCCTCCCCCTCCCCTCCTCCTCCCCTCCTCCTCCTCCTCCTCCTCCTCCTCCTCCTCCTCCTCCTCCTCCTCCTCCTCCTCTCCTCCTCCCCTCCCCCTCCTCCTCCTCCTCCTCCTCCTCCTCCTCCTCCTCCTCCTCCTGCTCCTCCTCCCTCTCCTCCTCCTCCCCCTCCACAATTACTCAATATGAATACTACTCTCCCTCTTCCCCTGATGACGGTTTGAAAGTGCTCGACCCCCCCCCGCGTACTGTGTTTTTTACAAAGGTTTCCCCAGAGTTGGGCTTTCGCATGCATTTTTTCCAAAATGCTGCTCTCGCTGAGGCGCCGGCCTCATTTTCGGGCCCCGCTCGTTCCGAATCGTGCTCCCGCTGCAGCGCTGGCCTCATTTCCGTGCTTCCGCTCGTTCCGAATCGTGCTCCCGCTGCAGCGCTGGCCTCATTTCCGCGCTTCCGCTCGTTTCGACTCGTGCTCCCGCTGCAGCGCTGGCGTCATTTCCCGTGCCATGCCACGGCATGCAATGCAATGCTAGGTTGATACTACGCTTTGCGGTGCTCTTCTACGCCATGCCATGCCGTGCTCTACAATGCATCGCGTACCCTTTCGGGATCCTTGCCCTGCTCGACATCCGACTGTGCGAGTAGAGAGGGGATCTACGCCATGGTAAGGGATGGGAGGGAGGGGTAGGATGTCAGATATGACGCGAGCGCACCTAGCTTGCCTCCTCCTCCCCCTCCTCCTCCCCCTCCTCCTCCCCCCCTCCTCCTTCTCCTCCTCCTCCTCCTCCTCTCCTCCTCCTCCTCCTCCTCCTCTTCTTCTTCCTCCTCCTCCTCCTCCTCCTCTCCCTCCCCCTCCCCCTCCTCCTCCTCCGCCGATGGTGGCCTGCTGGCCCAGCCCGCCCAGGAGCGTACGGATTCGCGAACGGAGGCTTGTATCGCCGATCTCTCGGCGATCCATGGCCGATTCCAGCTCCAGGTCCGCCTCCCCCCCACCGAGCCAGCCCTCCCCTGTCGCTCTCCCTCCTCCTCCTCCTGCTCCTCCTCTCCTCCTCCTCCTCCTCCTGTCCTCCTCCTCCTCCTCCTCCTTCTCCCCTCCTCCTCCCTCCTCCTCCTCCTGCTCCTGCTCCTCCTCCTCCTCCTCCTCCTCCTCTCCCTGCATGGATCGGTGCGCACAGCTTCGACGAGTCGGGCGGCGCTGGCTTCGCGCTTCGTGGGGGTACACCCCCTCCTCCTCCTCCGCCTCCTCCTCCTCAGCCTCCTCCTCCTCTCCTCCTCCTCCTCCTCCTCCTCTCCTCCTCTCCCTGCAGGGATCGGCCCGCACCGCTTCGACGAGTCGGGCGGCGCTAGCTTCGCGCTTCGGGGGCGGGGTACTCCTCCCCTTCCTCCTCCTCCTCCTCCTCCTTCCTCCTCCGCTCCTCCTCCTCCTCCTCCTCCTCCCTCCTCCTCCTCCTCCTCCCGCTCGGGACCTCCTCCCTCCTCCTCCGCGCTCGCGAGGGGGGGAAGTGAGAAGGAGAAGGCCTTCTCAGAAGGCTCGGAAGTCCCCGGGCCTTATGAGAAGTTTCCTGAGCCTCCCCCGGAGACCCATAGAAGATTTCTCGGAATGCGCGAGGGTTTCTGAGAAATCCCGCCGCCTTCTGAGAAGGCCTTCTCCTCCACGTTTCCCCCCCTCGCTCGCCGCCCACCCAGACCCACGTGCCAGATCCACAGATCTGTAATCTATCTTAGCGTGTGCCCGACCAATCGGGGGTCGGTGGAGGGGCCCCACCCTGCCAGGTCGGCGAGCGACGCCGCCCGCCGGGTTCCTCTCTTTGTCCTGCCGAAGGGGCGTTTTGCGGCCGCCAGTTTTGCGGGCCTGCGCCGACAGAGCTTGGTCCCCAAGGAGTTTGCCACCAAGGGGTGTTCTTCTAGAGGTGGCGATGCCTACCCTGGCTATGAGTTCTCGGACCACTTCTTTAGTGTTGCGCGCCTATCAGGAGAGAGTGATGGCGCAATGCCCACCTTGAGTTGGTCGGTCGCCGTTCCAGGGGGACCCGACTTTGCGCACGATGTCCAGGACATGCATCGCTCGGTTTCGAGCAGCCTGGAACCGCGACAGCGTGTTTTTTTGCACATCTATTTATCTATTATGTTCTGTCCGAGCACGAGGACGGTGTGCACTCCCATCCCTTCTTCTTCCCTGCTTAGCAGACTGTTACTCCACGCCTTCAGGAAAGGCCAACGCGTGCTAGCTGCTCCTTCCTACTGCAACCTCTTGCTCCCAGCAACCGACGACCACCTAACATAGACGCCCTAGTATATCCTTTGTCGAAATCTGGCTTAGTCTGGCCTAATCCCGTTCAATGCCGTTTTGTCCTTAGCTCATTCGAGGTTAATCCGGCTCAGTGGCCGCTTAATTCAGATCTCCCAGGAGTTGCCTTCTGACCCAACCTCTCGCTTACCACAACGCACCCTCTGTCCCGCTCGCCCCAACGCACCCTTCACCTGAGGCCGCGAGATCGTGGTCTCTCTGCTGAAGAGCAAGGGCCAGCAGCTGAAGAGCCAGGCCGCTGAATAGACTGGAATAGCAGTGAAGCGAGGAGGAGGAGGTGCCAGAGCAACGGGATAACACATACTAGTAGAATGAAGAGGATAATCAGGAACAGAAAGCGTAGTACAGAGAGGACGAGTGGAGCGAAAAGAGGAGTGGAGAGAGGGAGGGGAGGAGAGAGATGGGCAGGCAATTGCGCTTGCACGCTTGATCACTTACAATGCCACAGGAGGTAGGAATAATGATTAATGAGCAAGTGAGTAACGGAAAGGATCGGACTAATGAGGGAGGCAACAGAGGAGATAAAGCAGGCAAGCGAGATATGTTGTCATATTTTCTATTTTCTGAATGGCTGCGCCCCATGCCCTCCCCAATTGTGAGGATCGGACAGGAGCGTGTCGCAAAGGCGAGAGGCAAACCACACCAAGCGACTTTGTTGGGCTGGGACATCTGAGGGGGTCTCTTGGGGCTGCCTTCGGGGCATCGGCGGGTCACCTTGGCTGTGTTGGACTCCTGTGGCCCTCCTGGGGGCCTCTTGGGGGCCTCCTGGGCCATCTTGGACTTCTGGTGGCGACCCCTCCTGGATCCACCATGGGTTCAGAGTGTTTTTGTTGTTGATGCCTTGGGCTTCTTGGATGGCGACCTTACGGGACCTCTTCGCGCGTCGCCTACCCCCACCGGCCCATCCAGACACGATGCCCAGCCCGGCGGAGCCGCCTTGACATCGGGGGCCCGTGTGGGCCAGAAGCCTCTTGGCCGTGGTCTTGGGCCTCCTGGGGTGTCCCTCGGGGGTCTCTTGGAAGCATCTCGTGGCGTCCCGCGGGCATCTGGCGGGCGCTTGGGGGGCCTCTTGGGGCTCTCTTGGAGGGCTATTCAGGCTGTCTTGGGACCATCTGGGAGGCTGTCGATCAAAGGATGGGGGGGGTCACTTGACAGCGTTTCCCCCCTCCCCCTCCCCCGTCCAGGAGGCCAAGACGGGCCCAACACCGAGGGTAATTCCGTGATTCTTGCCTTATCGTTGAGGCTTTCTTGGACGCTCTGACCGCTTGCGGCGAACCCCGTTCAGTCCCAGGGAGGGGGGGCATGAGGAGGGGCCAATACATTCTTCCCGGACGCAAGCAGCTTGGCTCGCTCCCACCCGCCCCCTTGACACAGGAGCAGCACCCGAGTCTGACCATATTCAGGGAGCGTCTTTGGATGCCATATATAGTCGCAGGCCTCGAGGTTAGCACCAACACCAATATCGGCGGTGTGCCTCCACCGACGGAACCAGATCCCGATCTCGGTGATGGCGGTACTATTCGGGCTTCCAGGGTGGCCGAGATACTACCATCAGCACCGAAATCTAGGATCCTCTTCCCCCCTGTGGAGGCAACCCCTGTGTTGGTGTTGGTGCCCATTTCATGCCTCCAAGTCTTGCCCTCGTCTGCGCTCCTTCCTTCATCAGGATCGTTTAGCCGACCCACATCCCCGTCCCCGTCCCCAGCCCGTTTGAGACCCCCACCAGATCACCCTCCCAGTTGGGGATACCCCCCCCTCGAAGCCCGAAGGGAACGGCCTCTATCCCCATCTAGGGGGGGTAAATCGGCCAGCGGGGCACCAAACCTGCTGGTGCCCCCTTTCCAGGCCTCCGTGCATTGAACACCGACAGTGCCGTTTTCAAGACATGCTCCGCGTGCGGATCATGCATTAAACATGCAGGGATCTAGCATTAAAAACAACGATGCGTTCATGCATAGATTTATTCATACGTGTAGTCATGTATTACAAATCCTATGTGTTCACACATCCCATGTATGAAAACCTGCCCTGGACGGTCCCCGGGTGCGCGACGCCGGGGCGCCTGCTGCGCCGCGCACCCCGCGCCCCGCCTCGCCTGCGAGGCGCGCTCGGGGCGCCCCCGGGGCCCGAGCGCGCCGGGCGCGCTCCGCGCGCGCGCCGCGCGGGGCTCGCTGCGGCTCCTTCGATCCGAGGTGAGATCCGATTTCGATCGCTTTCGGCATCGTTTCACCGATCCCCCTCCCCAGGCCCGTCCCCCTTCGAGGCCCCCCCACCAGGTGGCCCCCCCCAGCTGGGGATGCGCCCCTCGGAGCCCGAGGGGAGCGGCCCGTGTCCCCAATCGAGGGGGGCAGATCGGCCAGTGGGGCCCGGGCCACGCCGCTGGGGATGGGGATCGGTGAAACGACCCTTAGGCTTCCGGCTCCGATTCGATTCGACTTGGGATTCCGATTTGTCTTCCGATGTTTCCATGGAAGCTTGATGTTTCCATGGAAGCTTGTTGGCTTGCCGATGTCCACCGCTACGACTCCTCCCGACTCGGCCGCCGAGTTTCGCCGATCCGACTTATGTCGATCGCCGATCCGACCTATCGATCCGATTCTGGGCTCGACTGGCCAAGTGTGTCGCACGCTCCAGCCGCGCCAGGTGCGCCACGCTCGGGGCACTCGCAGAGTGTGCGAGGTGCTTCCGCGCACATCGGGGAACATATCGCTCCCCCCCCACCACCTTTGTCGAATACTGATGCGCACTCGTGGCGGAGTGGCCATCGTGATCTCTTGCGAGCCTTCACACGGCATGCGCCATGCCAGCACCCCCATCCCCCATCGTCCCTGCCACAAGCAAATGCAAAGCGATCGCGGGGTGCCCGCGCATGATCCAGATTCAGCCGCGAAGTGTACCCATCGATCGTTGAAAGTCCGTATTTTTGGATCCCCCTATTCCAATCTACTTTAAGCGCCTGCCTATTTTTCAATGATCGAGTGGCTTCACCTTTTCCGCTCTCCCTGGGGGGCGGACGGAACCCGATCAGTTTCCAACGCCTTCCTACTTCATGCCTCTACCTACTTCTTCGACCGATGGGTAGTCTGCACTGTTTGCCGAGAGTGACGGTGGCCCCTGCGCGCAGCAGGCCAGATGCTGGCACACCTCCGCAGCCCTCGCACAACAAATCGGTGCGACGTGCCCGCGGGCCCCCTGGACATGACCCAAGCTTTGTCGCAGAAGTGCATTTGCCAATGCTTTTTTTGACGGGGATCCTCCTCCTCCTCCTCCTCCTCCTCCTCCTCCTCCTCCTCCTAGCCGTTCTGGCACAGGCAACTGTGATTGTTGGCATCTACTTCAGAGCGGCACAAGGTGCCAACGAGCCCGACTGGCACGATTCTCTCAGCGCCATGGCCCCGTTCAAGCCCATGCCATGGGGGCCGTCCCCAGCCTGGGCACATGGGTTCGCCTACGCGCCGCAGTGGCCTCAGTGGGGCGCCACGCCGTTTCCTGGTGCACATCCTGGCGCTCCTGGCTACAGTGACGACGGCGCTCCTGCAGGCTGCTGGACATGTACATTCCCAGAGTGTCGGTGCAAGAAGAACGATTCCCGTGCCAATACTTGCAAGCACTGCAAGCGGCCGAGAGGTGCAGCTCCAGGGACGGCTCCTCCAGGCTCATGGACGGGGGGTACGTCATCGGTGCAGCGACAAGGCGACCTTCCTCCTCTTTCAAGCGGCTGCTGGCGGACAGCCGCTCAAGGCGGGGCCACAGTCGCAGAAGTGTGACAACTATTCGGTGGACGAGCTGCAGCAGCTCATTGACATCGCGAATAAGCATAACGACGCAGCCAACGTGGGTTTCTACAAGGCGGCCCTCGAGCGTCGCCAAGCCAAAGATCGTCCTGCACCTCCAGAGCCTCTTCAGCGACAGGCCAATGATGTGCATCAGGCCCTCAAGACCACTGAGCGCAGGCTCGAGAAGGCGCTGGACGAGTTGGATTCGGCACGCGTATGGGTCACAAAGAAGCATGAAGATGTGGTCAAGCTCAAGGCTGAGTTGGCGGAGAAGGACCGCATCCACACCGACCTCGTTGGCCAGCTACATTCTACAGTGTGCAAGCCCCAGCAGCAGGCAAGCAGCACGGCGACGCATATCAACGTCCGCGACCTGCTCGAGGGGCGGCTGTCGGAGATCAGCATCGTCGGTGGCGACGAATTGCTGGGCATCCCGTCGGCAGAGTATGATTTCAGTTCTGAAGATATCACTTTACTGCAGGGCAAGCAGAAGGAGCTTCTTGCTGGTGTGCAGGAGCTGGCCAGTACGCTGTACGCCGACCTGGTCAAGACTCTCGACACGGCGAAGAAGGAGTACAGGGAGAACCTCTCGAGGCTCTCTCACAAGAAGCGCAGGGTCGAGGACGGCGCCGCTCCTGGAGGAGGTGAAGGTGATGCACCTGCCGCTGCTGGCGGCGGAGGCGTCCCAGGTGCTGCCGCGGCCGCTGCGGCCCAGGCAGCCCCGCAGGACGCCGCCGCTGCCGCCAACCTTCGTGAGCGTGCCGCCCGTGCTGCTGCCCGGGCTCCTGAGTCACAGGGACCCCCCCCCCCCCCCCCCCGAGCCATCGCCATGAGCTCGGGGGGGGGGGGGGGGTGCAAAGTGAGTGCAGATAAGTTTTTTGCAGCAGCATGGTCCCACTCAGGGGCAAACTTTTTACCACGTGCAGCCTGGCCAGTCTAACATGACCCAGTGTAATGGTGTCCTCAGAGCCCCAGCCCACCCAGGCCCTGACGATTTTGAGCTACTTTTTGAAACCATTAACACCAGCAGTTGGACGTCGGCCAAGCCCTGGCTCTAAAAAACCCCCGCCCATATAACTTTAGTTCAGGAGCATCACTTAGCAAATCAGGCTGCGGTGGTAGAAGCTTCGTCTTGGTGTCGTCGCCACGGCTGGCTCGCTCGAATTACTCCTGCCCTGGTCACGCCCGATGGGGGCTCGTCTGGCGGCGCGGCGATTTTGGTTCGAGATTGGCTAGGCTGTTACGACCTCACTAAGGGACCAGATCTCTACCCAGGCCGAGTGACGGCCTGCTGGGTGCAAGTACCTGGCGGCGTCACCGCTTTGTGTTGCTCCATCTACCTCAGGGACTCCGAAGGATTATCTGAACTTAACCTTGGCGTTTTAGCCAAACTCGGTTCCCTCCTTAACTCCTGCTCCCCCCCCTACATCGTGTGGTGGTGGTGGTGGTGGTGGTGGGGGATTTAAATATGCCCCCGTCTGAGCTCGCCAGGTGTGATTTTGCGGCGGGCCTTTCTGCTAACATCGTCTACCCACCCAACTCCATCTCCTGCGCCAGCACGGCTGCGGGAGGTGGGCCAATGCTCGATTATTTTGTCTGTAGCCCAGGGCTCGGGAAAGGGGTTGCTGGTACGTCGGTCGTGTTGAATGCGGACATTCGCCCCCGTCGACCCGTCCGAGTCAGGTTCCATCAGTCGCTTGCGGACCTTCAGTTCCTCACTTTTGCGCGCCCCCCTCCGATCCCAGGGCCCCTCCCTGTCGGGCCCTTCCCCCGACCCTCCTGCTGGCAGGATGCTCTTGACTGTGCCGAGCATGCCCTTGCCTTGGTTCGTTCGGGGCCCCCCAAATCGTCCATCCAGCGTCATATTAGTTTGCTATATAAGCTTTGGGCCAATCAATCTGAAGAGGAGCTTGGGGCTGCGTGCCAGATGGTTCTGCCGATCCGAGGAACTCGAGGCAAGGTTCCCAAGCTCGCGTGGAAGTCGGTGCTCGCCGAAGACAGCAGCCGCAAGCCCAGGCAGCCGGCGCTCTGCGCTCTCAGGTGGCTCGAGGGCAGTTTGAGGATGTTCGTCGTTTGCGCTAGCACGGACCGCTGGTGCCAGGCCAGGGATATCTCCAGCATGTTGTTATCGCCACCCAGAGACATCAGTGATCATCTGTTTTTGTTTCAGGAGTTGGCCCAGCGAGTCCAAGATCACGTGAGGCCAATTTTTTGACGGCGCCACTGACATTGGAGACCAGTGGCAGGCTGCGGGTCATGATGCCATTGCGGCCTTGAGCGAGGCTCTCGGCACCTACTCGGCCACTGCCAGGGCCGAGGCTGCCGCTATTTGGAAGGAGTGGTTGTGTGACGGGCTGGAGGGGGGAGGGAAGCGTGCTCATAATTGGACCCGCCCCCCCCACTGCCTGGGCCCCCGCCCACGCCGTCTCCTCCACAGGTACGGTTTTAGCTGACCCTAAAAGTTTGTTGCAGACTGAGCGTGCTCGTTTCTCGGGGCTTTGGAGGGCCCAGGAGGCCCCCTTCCCCCCTAAGCAGGGCTTTGTCAAGTTTTTGGAATCCTTAGAGTGGCTTGAACCCGACTGCATTCGTAAGGCCTCCAGGTCGTGCACGCCTGCCTCCGCCGTCGGAGTCGACGGGTTTCACATGCGGCACTTCCAGGCTCTCAGTGATGCTGCCCTCCATGCTTTGATGACCCTCTGGTCGGTTATGGAAAGCACTGGTGTGATCCCGAAGCAGGTTCGCATTTTGAGTTTGGCCCTTCTAGAAAAACCGACTGGGGGATGGAGGCCGATCGACATCTTTGCTGGCTTTTACAAGCTTTGGGGAAGGCTGCGGCGGCCCATCCTCCAGGCTTGGGAGACCAGCGTGCACAGGCCCTACCATGTCGCCTCGGCCTTTGCTGGAGCAGGGGACGTTGTGTGGCGGCAGTCGCTCCGCTCGGAGGCTGCAGTGGCCAATTCGCAGGTGTCTTGCAGCATGCAATGGGGCCTCCGCGAATTCTTCGGAACCATCTGCCTCGAAACGCCCAAGGAACGCTGCAAGCACTTGGGCTTCCCGCCGCAGATTGCCTACGTCTGCCTCAACATGTATGCAGGACCGCGTTTTATCATGTTGGGCACGATGGTCCAAGGACCATTTTTTGCGCTTAGAGGTGTCGTAGCTGGGTGCTCGGCAGCCGCCAGCTTTGTGCGTGCTTTTGTTATCCCGCCCCTTGATCTTTTATCCCCGAGGGTGCAGCGTTGCCTCGATGTTTACATTGACGACTACGGCTATTCGGTTCAGGCTCGCCCGTTTTCGATCGTTAACATCGTCGTCGAAGCCGCCAGAGAGCTTCACCACGTTATCACGGAATATATGGATTGCACTATATCCCTCGATAAGGCTTCTCTTGTTTGTTCCTCCTCCCCCCACGGCGATCGCATCGAGAAGCTGTTGGGGCCGTTGGCTGGACAGCCGAGGGCCGCTGCCGTGAATCTGGGCGTTGATGAGACGGCGGGTATGGGGAGGAGAGGTGGCAGGAGAGGTAAAAAGTATGCTAAAAGGCGCCGTATATTCAAACAGCGGCAAGCGAGGTTCCAGCGGTGCAAGGCTACGCTTGGCCGTCACGCGCGCCGCATTTTTAGCACGGGCCCGCTTGCCGGATTGAATTCTGGCGCAGACACCCATGGTATTTCAGACTATGAGTTTGCCTGTGCCCGAAGAGCCTCAGGTGCCACCCTGAAGCCATCCTCGGGCCAGCGTTCCCTCACCTCCCTCCTTATCCTCTACCAAGACCCCACGTGGAGGGCCGCTGTGGCCCCGATCGTTCGGTTTTCGAGAGAGGTTTGGAGGGCCCAGTCGAGGTTGTCTGACCATGCGTTGCCTTTCTCTGTGCTGGGTGCGGCTTGGAAAACTAGCTGCGTTGACGACCCCGCTCCCGTTTGGCGTCAGGTCCGGGGCCCTATGCAGGCCGTGCGTTTATCTCTTGTTAGGATTGGATGGCACATGCCATCATGGCATACGCTCGTCAACGATTTCGGTGGCGAGATCCCGCTCACGGCTACGTCGCCAGCTGTCGTGGCCGATCTTTTGTTTGAGGGGGTCATCCGCTCGCACCAGAGGGCGGTGAGCGACAATATTGGGAGTGGGAGGATGTGCTTTGATGTCGTGGCCTCGGAGTTGCGACGCTCGGCTCGCAAGCCGCGCGATCGCGGAGTGATCAGGATGATCGCCTGCGACGGCGCCTGGGCTAAGGACCGCGCCATCGAGTGCGGGTGCCTGCTTCGAGACAATCTGTGCCAGCTTTGCGGCGCTGCTCCTGATAGTTTGCTTCGCCGACTGTGGCAGTTCCCGAGCGTTTCCGATCAGCGCCAAGAGGCATGTGACGCTGCCATCGTGCAAGACGCCCCATGTGTGATTGACGAGGGCAGTGACAGTGAACATATTTTTTTTTCCAGGGGTATCTTCCTTCACCCAGGGGACTGGTTGCCGAGGCTCTCGGAGGCTGGGAATATCGTCCACGTTTTTGCTGGTGGTCCAGGGTCCGCCCCTGGTGCCGTTGGAGTTTCTGGTGATGTTTTCTGGGGCGGTTCGTCCTACAAGCATGTCATCAAGGAGCTGTCAAGGGCGGGCTGGGGCTTTGTGTCTGTGGACCCTCTAGGGGAAGTAATAGTTTCAGTCTCGGGGGCGGTGTCCAAGCCCTTTCCCCAGACCTCACAGGCTGGGGAGTACAGTGCCTATTCAGCTACTGCTCAATGCTTGGAGGGGACCACAACGGGCTATGCGGATTGTGAAGGGGTCGTCAGGGCCCACTCGGCTCCCAGAGCCGTGCGTTTCTCATATAAGAAGTGATCGTATGGCAGTGCAGTTTTTACTTCCTCCAAGTTCTGGCGTGCTGTGAGGAAAGTATGGCTCACACTGTCGAGTCTGCCGACATGACTGATGAGATGCAATTTTTTAAGCTTGGCAGCGACGCGGCCGACAGAGCTGCGAAGCACGGCGCGTCACTCCACCCGCAGGCCAGTGCGGACGAGATGGCGCAGATAGATCGAATAGTTGCCACTGCTCGTGCTGTCTGTAGAGTTGCCGCCGCGGTTTTACCCAGCTGGCCGAAGTTAGATCTCAGTGAAGTGCAGCGTGCCATTCCCATGTCACCGCCTCCTTCGCTTGAGCCTCTCTTCGATCACCAATGGGAATGGTATCGCGGTGTCTGGCGGTGCATGTGCTGTCTCCGTTTTCGTCGCTGCGCTGAGCGACCTTCCTTGGCAGGGTTTCGCGGTGGGCCTCCGCCTTCTGTGCAACTGATTTCGAATTTGGGTCACCGCATGCTTGCTTTGCAGTGCAGTGACGAGTCGCCACTCTTCGTCTGCGCCAGGTGTAAAGCCTACATCTGTCTCGGCAGAGTGCTGCGGCTTAGCCGCCAATGTGATGCCGCCAAGACTGGCCGAAATGACTGGGACCGTTGGCGGCTCATGCAGCGTGGGCATCACCCTAAGCTCAAAGGGGTTAGTGTCGAGCCCATGCCAGATATGGATTCGTGAATCCCACGGCCATATCCTTTCTCGTTCCCTCAGGTCACCTGTAGGGCGGTGTTCAATGGAAAACAAATCCTCCTCCTCCTCCTCCTCCCCCTCCTCCTCCCCCTCCTCCTCCTCGTCCTCCCTCTCCTCATCCTCCTCGGCCACGGTTTGTCGCTGGTCGGGTGGGGGAGGGAACGCATATGAATTCGGAGCAGTGACAAGCCCCCCCCCGAAGGGGAAGAAGGGGGTTGGAGGAGGCAAAACGTGCTAGACCACCTGCGCCCCCGTAGGCTGGTGGGATGCCAGGTGCTCGGAGCCCCACCCAGTGTTCGTTTCGTTTTGACGCCGTGGGCCTCCCGGCAAACTGTAGGCAGGAGGCAGGATGCATGGGACATGATGCAGGAGACGTGGGACGCGCACGAGCCGAGTCTGTGATTGTAACCCGCCTGCCGATTCTTCCTCGTACTTCCGCTCGCTGCGGGCGTCGCTCTACGCTCTGGCGAGGCGGTTGCGTTCTTGGAGCGGGTCGCCGGCGGTCTTGCTCTTGATGGAAGTCGCGAGTGCTCCTCCTCCTCCTCCTCCTCCTCCTCCTCCTCTCGATCGTTCCTCGGAGCAGCGAGCACCCCGCGCGCTTTCAAGCAACGCTCGCGCGGTACTCGGGCTGCCGGTCGCCCTTCGCTCGCCTGGCTTTGCGGGGAGAGGCGGGGCCTCGGAGAGCGAGGGGCAGGCTGCACAAAGGCATACGATTTCAGAGGTACGCTCGTGTTCGTTTTCTCATGCCTGCTCTTGCCGGTCGGCGCGGGCCCCCGCCCCCTCCCCCTGCTTTCCCCCCCCCTCATGGAGTAGATCTTGGCTATTTTTGGCGCCTCTTTCGAGCAGAGGCTATTTTTGGCTTTTGGCTAGAT
>CAUYUJ010017491.1:230114-234472 GCA_963575745.1 Prorocentrum cordatum | reverse complement strand
ACGATGATGATGATGATGATGATGATGATGATGATGATGATGATGATGATGATTTATGCCTGCCTGCTGATGATGATTGAGTTATGAGAATGATGAATGATGATGATGATGCGGATAGCCTGAGGATGATGATGATGATGATAGTCATGATGATATGATGATGATTATGGTGATGTGCTGATGAATGACGATGACGATGACGATGATGATTATGATGATGATGATGATGATGATGGTGATGATGTTGATGATGATGATGATGATGATGATGCTGATGATTATGTTGATGATGAGGATGGATGATGAGGATGATGCTGATGATGATGATGATGATGATGATAATGCTGCTGCTGCTGATGATGATGATGGTGATGGTGATGGTGATGGTGATGGTGATGGTGATGGTGATGATGATGATGATGATGATGGTGATGGTGATGATGATGATGATGATGATGATGATGATGATGATGATGATGATGATGATGATGATGATGATGATGATGATGATGGTGGTGGTAGTGGAGGAGGAGGAGGAGGAGGTAGCGGAGGACGAGGGCGAGGACAGGACGAGGACTAGCAGAATGAGGACGAGGGCGGATGCGCTCGTTGCGATCAGTCGCATGCAGCAGATGCCCCGTACCCCCAAACCGGTTTGCGACCTTCTCTCCGCCCGACTCGAAGCACGAGCTCCTCCGCCCGCGTCCCCGCTCCCGCTTGCCCTCGCCCTCGCCCTCCCCGCTGAGAGGGCCAGGGGCGGAGCGGGCCAGTAGCAGGGCAGGAGGGCCCCCGAGAGATCCGACGTGGCGGAACATTGGCAATACTACATTCAACCCGCATAGTGAGGATGGGCACCCTTCCCGAGGGGGGGAGGGAGGGAGGGAGGGAGGGAGGAGGAGGAGGAGGAGGAGGAGGAGTAGGAGGAGGTGGAGCACAGCACCCGAGCTTGCAGCCCCGTGCCGATCTCAAATTCTAGGGCCTCCGAAATCGAAATGACGGTTCGGTGGCAGATGCGGCGCGGCTAGATGAGTTCGGACTTCATCCTGAGGCACGTGCGAGGAAGAGGCGGAGGAGGGTGGAGGGAGGAGAACAGGTTCTACGACCCATCCCCAGTCAGTCCTCGCAGTCATTCTTTCTCCCTGCGCGAGGCGCCCCCCCCTTGACAGGTAGGGCTCCGTTGGCCCGCCATATGGGGCGGGCTCCACTGAGGACGTGTGCGTTCAGTGAACCCGCATGGTAAGGATGGTCAGTTTTCCCAAGGGTACCCCCAGCATCCTTGCCTCGGCCCATCCTCGACCGCTTTCGTTCGCCGCGTCGCGCTCGCAAAGCTTCGAAGCGGCCTTCAGGGCCCCTGCGTCCTTACCGCGCCTCCTTGGTATACAGGAGGACGGTGCAAAAACGAGTCCAGAGCCTTAGATCGGCGGCGTCGCTCCAAGATGCTGATACTATGTGTGTGCGTCGCCCCCCACCCCCCCAGGGGCGACGCATGCTCCGAGAAGCCTTGTAGTACATGCTTCGTGGCGCGCGCTTTCTGGCCATACCGCTCTGGAAACGATGCACTACAATCTGATTCCACTATATGTTCGGGTTGGACGCACGCCTTCGAGGAGGCCGCACAGTAGTACTAGGTCCATGTCCTTGCTTGTCCCGCTAGATCCCGTCTTCCTGCGCCAGCTCTCCGGCCCCGTCCATCTGTGAGGGTGCTGGGGCCCGAGGCAAGGCAGGGTGGCCCGGTGCGCAAGTACTGCGACGTCAGGATCCGAGGGGTCGGCCGCACACGGGAGTGACCTTCCGCCAGGGCGGCCTTTAGGGGAACAAAAAGTGGCATAAACATAACAATTCGGAGGTCCGCGCGGATTTCTCGGATCGGCGATGGACCCCCCTCCCTGGCGCGCGGAGCGCGCCAGGGGCGGCGCAGGAGGCGCCGCCGGGGGGCCCCGGCGCCGATCCGAGAAATCCGCGCGGACCTCCGAGTTTTTCTGTTTATGCCACTTTTTGTTCCCCTAGCCTTGGAGTGCGGGCACACCGGGGTCTCCCGATGATTGAGCGTGATGCGACAGCAGCGCCTTGTGCGTCCCGTCCCCACGGCGCCCGAAAGTCTCGTACCGATTCGATGGCCACTCTTGCCTAGGGTCACTCTTGCGCGTACCCGAAGGGGAGAGGGGAGGGGGGGACAGTGTTATGATCCTTCATGTGAGTTTCGCATGGTCCCAACATGTCTTGCGGTTTTGGAGGTTTCGTCTGACTGTCGTAGACATTTAGACAAACCCGCGCGAAATCCATACGAAATCTGGACGAAAGAGGGAAGAGGAGTGGTCGAAATCTGGACGAAATCTGATCGACATCACGTTTACGACGGGGCCGCGGAGGTCCATCCAGGCTCCCATGAAGGCTCACTCGGGGAAACGTAAGACTCGAGATCGCCAGAACTCGGGTTCGCCCGCGCTTTTTGACGAACCCCTCTTGGATTCTGACGTTGCAGCCTTCGTGTGATGCTTGCAGCGGGAGCTCGCGTCAAATTCCAGACTGGGTCTCGTCACTGTCCTGCTGGCCCCGTCAGGCCGACCCGAGTCCCCCGAACCCGAGTCTTTCAGGGCCAACGATGGGGAAGGACAGGCATCGGCGGGGGGGTGCATCGACGCCCAATCGCCCACCGATCGTCGATGGGGGCCCGATGGCCACGGCCCGCCCAGGAAGGTGCGGCTTCCCTACCAGGGGCCCGCCGCCGATCTGTCGAGGATGCATCGTCGATTCCAGGTCGATGTATCCCCCCCACCCTATGCGGGTCCCCCCCATACGGCAGGGGGAAGCAATGAGTGATCACCATCCCGCTCCCCCAAGCCCAAAGCTGGCACGCATGGGGGAGACTGCGGTCGAAGTGCTCACCAGATCCGCCGCCAACACTTTGATCACTGGGGGAAGGGGGAGGCGTTGACCGATGAGTGTGGCAATGCATGCTCGCTGTTTCTTTCCGAGGCCGGTGGCACGCGGGGGATTTTCCTGGGGCATCGTCCACGCGGGGAGGAGGAGGAGGAGGAGGAGGAGGAGGAGGAGGAGGAGGAGGAGGAGGAGGAGGAGGAGGAGGAGGAGGAGGAAAAGGAGGAGGGAGGAGGAGGAGGAGGAGGGGGAAGAGGAAGGTGATAGGAATGGAGGAGGAGGAGGAGTGGGAGGAGGAGGAGGAGGAGGAGGGGAGGAGGAGGGAGGAAAGGAGGGGAGGAGGAGGGAGAAGCGGAGCAGGAAGAGGGGACGGGAGAGAGGAAAGGATGAGGAGGAGAAGGAGAGCAGGAGGAGGAGGAGGAGGAGGAGGAGGAGGAGGAGGAGGCAGGCAACGAGAAGGTGCGGATTTTCCAGTGGCATCGTTGCCGCTCAGTTTCGCGTTTCCCAGACCGCGCCCCCGCCTTGGGCGGCCGGCGGGCGGCGGGCGGCCCGCCCCCCGGGAGGCGGCCGCTGTCGGCCCCGGCTCTCCGGGCGCGGGTGGCGGCGGGGGCCCCGGCGCGCGAATGCGGGCGCGCTGTCGCGGGCGCCGCTGCCGCAGGGCGAAGCGATCGGATCGGGGGGTCGGCCGCCTCCGCCTCCTCCTCCTCCTCCTCCTGCTCCTCCTGCTCCTCCTCCTGCTCCTCCTCCTGCTCCTCCTCCTGCTCCTCCTCCTGCTTCTCCTCCTCCTCCTCCTCCTGCTCCTCCTCCTGCTCCTCCTCCTTGGTGTATACTTTCGCCCCCGTTTTTCTCGGGAAACAACGAAACATGTATGCACTAGGATCCCGTATACACCAGGATTCGCTTTCCTGTGAGAATTTCAGTGCGGGGTCGGAAAAAGCGCCTGCTTATAGAGTTCAGCTCCTTGCTTAAGCAGATTGTGGTCGTGGAGTCCCGATCGGCCGACGATCGGCGCGACAGCTTCGACTTTAACGCGAAGATGGACAAACAGTACAAGTACATCGCGAGTCGCAAATTGTGGCGGGATGCCATCTGCTATGACGGTCAAGGGCCACTGGGAGCATTGGCGGTGCCTGGAGGCCGAGTGCCGCGTGGATGAGTTGCTGGGCCCACAGTGCGACTGCCAGGAGTGCCTGGAGGAACATCGGCTCACGAGTGCTGACTTCCTGGGGAAAGGTATGTTTTTCGAGCGAGAAGGAAGTCGATCAGCAAGAGAGGTGGGACTTTGTGTGAAAGTGAAGCGCGCAGCTGAGACTGGCGCGTTCGGCAGCTTGAACCATCTGTGGTCATCGTGCCGAACGCGCAGTGAAGTCTCGCAGCAGATGCCGAACGATGCGCTGAAGGAGACCACTCCGAAAGATGAGGAGCTGGGGGCGCTGCACTGCTGTTTGGCCCGCACATCTGACGAGATCGACTCCCGACGC